>JAQHUG010000079.1:2346236-2384479 GCA_028555095.1 Dicrostonyx torquatus
CTTGCTGCTATGATGGACAGAACTGTGAGCCAGATAAGCCCTCCCTTCCTTACGCCATGCTCGTCAGGTATTGCCATGGTGATAAGGAGAGCAATGAACACAGGGCTCATCCCTTCTACTTTCATTTCTGTCTCATGCTCACCTCTGATTCAGCACAGCTGCATTGGCCTCCTTTACTTCAAATCAAACCCTTGATCCTACTTTAAGGCTTCACATACGCTGTTCCCTCTGCCTGGAATGCCCCGCCCCCAATTTAATCCATCCTCTGGTTCCTTCACCTCCTTCAGATCTGAGATTCTCAGAAATGCCTTCCTTGTCTCGTCTAATGTAGAGCCTCCTCCAGTCCATCCTGGTGTTGTGTCCTTAAGACCTACAGTTTCTCATTCAGCTAGTTGTCTGTCTGTCTGTCTGTCTGTCTTTTCCCACTAGATCTTAAGTTTCACAGGATGGGAGATCTTAACCATGTTGTGTCCTACTATTCCCCTAGGGCTTCAACCAAAACAGGATCTCCAAAATCTTCTGAGTGAAGGCTGGGAGTACCATGCTTCTGAGTAACACACGGAAGCCTGAAGGAACCCCATGTAAATCTGGGTGCAGCAGAATGCACACTTGTAATCCTAGTGTAATCCTATGGAGAGGTGGAAGGTGGACACAGAAGAATCCCTGGTATCTCACTGGCTAACTAGCCTGGCATAAGAAGTAGTGAACTAGCCTGGAATAAGAAGCAGTGAACTTTATGTATACAGTGTTCTGCCTGCATATATGCCTGCTGGCCAGAAGAGGGCACCAGATCCCACTACAGATGGTTGTGAGCCACCCTGTGATTGCTGAGAATTGAACTCAGGACCTCGGAAATAGCAGCCAGTGCTCCTGAACTGAGCCGTCTGTCCAATTGCATGAACCAGACCAATGACTCACTGCAGGAACATTCTGCGAGAGGGGGTGATTGGAAAGAAGGACACATCACAGCTCCTGATGCCACTAGGGTGAATGAAGAGGTGTTGGAAAGATGAAGGAGGTAGGTGGAGTTGTTGGTTTGTTTCTTTGGTTTTGTTTTTAATTAATTTTTGTCTGTGTGTGGCAGATATGGAGGGAGGTGAGTGGGATTGGGGTACATGACATGAAATTTCCAAAGAACCAATAAAGAATTAATTAGGTTATAACAAAAGAAGTGAACAAAAGGAGATCCTGCTTCTGAAGAAGATAGAAGCGAGGTAAGGTTATCCTCTGACCTCCATGCGAGTGTCATGGCACCTGCACAAATCTTCCTAGTGAGTTGATGGAATCTAGATGCTAAAACACACTCATAAACATTCACATCCCCGGTTCTCAGTCTTCCCAAGGCTGTGACCCTTTAATACAGTTCCTCATGCTGTGGTGACCCCAACCACAAAGTTAGTTTTGCTGTTACTTCATAACTGCAATTTTGTTACTGTTATAAATTGTAATGTAAATACCTGTGGCTTTTAATGGTCTTAAGCCACCTCTGTGGAAGTTTGCTGTTGGACCCACAGGTTGAAAACTGCTGATTTCCATCGATAAAGCAGGATCTAAAGAGAGACTGTCCCGAGCAACTCCCAAACCATGGCCCAGAAAACCCGACACACCAGGAAACAAACTTTCCACCCAGAGAGGAGCTATTAAACTCCTCGGATGAGAGTCTCTGGGGCGAGAGAGAGGGCTATCTAGGCCAGTATTACTCTGAGACCTATTGAGTAGAGGGAGTCTTAGATTTCACCCGGATGATGTCAACCCCAGCAGAACAGGGCCCCTTTATACCATCTCTGGGTGGTGACTGAGCGTGAGCTATTGACACTCCCGTCCCAAGAACAGCCTGCGCTGACACAGATGTCTCCAGAAAAGTCAGCTGTGATTTCCCCTTCAGCTCTCTCAAGACAGTGCCTGCCTTCCCACCATGCAACCGTACTTTGTATTAAGCAAAGACTTAGTGGCATACGACGCGTGTACTCTCTTGATGCGTGCTGCTAACAAACCCAGGAAGTAGGAAGCATTACTACTCTGATTACACAGAGGCCAAAGTAGAGTCCCAGAGGGCTGGTCACACTGCCGGAATGTGGGGCGGGAGTCCCAGCCCCCTGGAAGGCCCCTTGGGAGAGGTAAGGGTAAAGGAGACAGAGGGTGAGGAGGAAAGACAGGTAGCAAAAAAGTAAAGGAGGAAAAATAGGTGAGGGAGGAATAAGGGAAAAAATTGAGAATTCCATTTGTTAAAGATGAAATTGAGCGCTGGGCATGATAGTGCATGTCTGTGACCCCAGCAACTCAGGAGTCTGAGGCAGAAGAATTGAGAGTTCAAGAATAGCCTTGGCTAAATCAGACATCTTGTCAGAAAAAAAAAGGGAGGAAATTCAGCCACTGAATCGCTGTCTTTAGAAATGTGACACAAGCCAGGCTGAGAACCTCCTGAAATCACTGCCTATGTTTACACTAGGTTGTACTGTGCAGTGGAGATGGGATTCATCCACACTGAGACAACGGTTCTACCATGCTTCTGTGATGCCCTGGGATGATATCTATCAGTTGGGTAGCATCCTGGGCCGGAGTTCACATTAACCTGCCTTGTGATTGACTCCCATGCACATAATGCCAAGCATCCAGGCTCTCCAGCGTGTGCTCACGCTCCTGCTCCTGCAGCAGCGTTCAGAGAAAAAGTGTCACTGTTAGTGCAAACGGGGATCAAGTGATGAGATCAGGGCATTGCCCATGGAGCTCGTCCTAGAGTTCAGAGAAAAAGTGCCACTGTTAGTGCAAACGGGGATCAAGTGATGAGACCACCAGGCCACTGCCCATGGAGCTCGTCCTAGAGTTCGGAGAAAAAGTGCCACCGTTAGTACAATCGGGGATAAAATGATGAGACCACCAGGCCACTGCCCATGGAGCTCGTCCTAGAGTTCTCAGCCGCAACGCTGTGGCCCTTTGCAGCTGCAGAATGTTTTGGTGTTCCTCTGGGGTGGGCCACTGAGCACTGTCCACCCCAGTGAAAAATCTCCCACTGCTGGGACACTAAATCTACCTCCAAACATCGATAAAAGTCTGCTCCCAGACAGAATGGTTCCTTTGGAGAAAAACTGCTTTAGAGATAATAGAGAAACTATGAGCAATTAAACCAGTAAGAACATTTCAGATCATGGAAAGCGCTTAAGGTTCAGCAGGTCAAAGGGCTTATCCTTATTCTTATCCAAGTTGGATGCCTGAGTTTGATCCCTGGGACTCAGAAGGTGGATGGAGAGGACAGATTTAAGTTGTCCTCTGCCCTCCACAGACGTGCCCTGGTACACACATGTAACTACCTACTTACCTACCTAAATGAATAAATAAAAATAAAAACAAATAGAGAACAAGGAGAGGGTGGGGACTTGAAACAGAGCTGGCCTTTGAACT
Source organism: Dicrostonyx torquatus (assembly GCA_028555095.1). Taxonomy (NCBI): domain Eukaryota; kingdom Metazoa; phylum Chordata; class Mammalia; order Rodentia; family Cricetidae; genus Dicrostonyx; species Dicrostonyx torquatus. Next base: position 2,349,636 of record JAQHUG010000079.1, read on the forward strand.
GAGCTCAGAAGTCTGCCAGAACTCACTTTCTCTTTACACAGGAGACAGGGGAAATGAGGCTGTGGATGAAGAGAATGTTTCCTTGTTCATTGTTGTTGACAAGTGGTCACCAGCAGGGACGGAAAGGCTAACCTCTTTTCTGGGCATTAGCATTTAGTTGTGAGCTCCTATCTGCCTGGTGTGTGTGTGTGTGTGTGTGTGTGTGTGTGTGTGCGCGCGCGCGTGTGCGCGCACGCACATGCATGCGCGCATCTGGTGGGAAAGGAGGAAAGGAAAGCTGAGAGTTTGGATTCTGTGAACAGCTGTTCTTGTGTGGTTTTTTTTTTCAGCACCAGTACTTTGGGGCAAGATAGTTCCATTTTCACAAGTGGTAATCCCTAGTCTCAGTTTCTGTCCCTGCGGAATAGGAAAGAGAAGAAAAAACTTCATAGGTTCAGGATACAGCTCAGTACATAAGAGACCAATGCTCTGTAATTTCCGCATCCCAGCAGGGAACTAAGTGGTGGAGACCACAGAACAGTCTAGAACCTCTTGGCCTAGCTGGCCCAAGTACCTGGCTAACCAGCTAACAGACAGAAATAGCAAAAAAGACCCAGTCTCAGCAACTCTCAAAAGTTGTCTTCTGACATCCACACACACCCCTCCACTTCACACACACACACACAAGAATAGATTTCACCTAGCTTTAAAAACATTTATCTTTTGTTTTGTTTACTTTTGTTTTGTTTACTTATTTTTTTAAATTGCTGTTGTTTGAGGCAGGGCCCATTCTGAAGCGTAGGTTGGCCTGGAGTTCATTACGCAGCTCAGACATTGGCGTTCTGAGTGGTAGGATTTCAGGTGTGCACCACCATGGCTGGTTTCCTATAATTCTCTGTTGTTCTTTGATGTTGGGCATTGGAGCCAGGGCAATGCTTGTGTTAAGCACATGCTCCACCCATAGGCCTCCAGCCTTTCCTGTTTTTCTCCTCTTGTATTCCAGCCAGTTGAACCTGAAGTCTATCTCAAAGGAACGGAGGATAACCACGAAAAATGGAGATCACAGGCCTTTACCTAGTGCAGCAAGTCCTGTGGACAGTAGATAGGGTTTGTTAGCTAGTCTACTAACTGTAAATGCTTAGGTTACTTACGTGGCTTATTCCACCTCCCCTCCCCTATCCCTCCAAAATATGTTTCTTCTGGACTATTATGACGTCAAACAGTCACATTCAAATTGAGAAATCAACCCATTAATCAAACAATGGACAGGGCAGCAATCCAATATCTGGGAGTAATTCCTTTCTTATCTCTCTTTTATAATCAATAAACTAACTCAAAACCACCATTTAGGGATGAGGGCATAGCTCTGTGGTAAAGTGTTTGCTTAGTAAGTGTGAGGCACTGAGCCTAATCACCAGTACTACAAACACATTACAGCCTTCCCTGTGCCTGAAGCCAGGGAACGCTGTCGTCAATCTCTTGGTTTTTGTATGATTGTGACCAGACGGTTCCTGGGACTGAGTTCCTTAATTCTTGCCAACCATCACCACCACCATCAACAAAAGGAACTAATGCATGCACATAGATTATTTGTATCAGATATGCTTATTTATTTGTATATGTATCGAATGTTTCTATTTATTCTTTGAAAACGTCATACATTATATTTTGAGCATATTTTTCACCTCTCCCTCCTCTCAGGTTCCCCTCATAAAGTATTTTTAAGCTCAAATATGGCACTAGGTTTCACAGGCGCGTTTTCAGACAAGTATATGATGTGTTCTGAGCACATCCCTGCCCCCCATATTCCCTCTCCTACCCACCCCCTCACTCCCATTAGTCCACTTGGGTCCCTACATGGTTTCACTTCCATTTTCAGGCCATATAAACATGCATGATTTTATGCTATGCTTCTTTGTATGTGTGTATGCACACTCACACATTCGTGAGTGCATGTGCACATGGGTATATGAATAGGGAGGTCATGGGATAAGCTTGAGCTTTGTTCCTCAGGTGCTGTACATCTTGGTTCTTTGAGAGTCTCTCTCACTGCCCTAGAGTTTACAGATTAGCTTAAATTGCCTGGCTAGCAAGTCCCAAGGCTCCACCCACCTCCGTCTCCCCAGTACTGGTATTATAAATAGGGTTGCTATACATGTCTTGTTTTTTTTGTTTGTTTGTTTTGTTTTGTTTTCTTTTTACAGCATCTCTCTGTGTAGTCTTGGCTGTTCTGGAGTCCTGAAACTCACTCTGCAGACCAGGCTGGCCTTGAATCCATAGAGATCCACCTGCCTCTGCCTCCTGAGTGCTGGAATTAAAGGTGTGTGCCACCATGCTCAGCCTCTTACATGGCTTTTTAAAAAGTGTTGTAAGGATTAAACTCAGGTTCAAGCCCCCTCCCCAGCCCCTTTTCCATCATGTTCTCACACACTTTGTCTTCTGCAGGCTCACAAGTGCTCTGTGAAACCAACAGTTTTTCTGGCCCCCTACAGGCTTGAGAACAACCCCCTGAGGTCACAGTAGGTAACCAGGGACTGAGAAAACTTGTCAAGGGGCTCATCAGATGACAAGAAAGGAAAACGACTGGGGCTGTAAGTCACAGATGCAAGTGCAGTGGGAACCACATTGTTGTGGTGTGAAGGAAGGTGCTCCTGCAGTTGGTCCCCAGGGATGGCCCAGAGGGGACTGTCTAGAGTTCATGGCCACAAAGCCACTTAAGTTATTTCTGCAGTTCCTCTTTTTAGAAAACCAGCGGTTAGGTTGTATTTTTAGAAACTGTGGTACAGTATCAATGAGGGAAAAAAGAAAGGAGGGAAGAAAGCAAGAAAGAAAAGAAAAGAAAAGAAAAGAGAAACAATGAGGAGGCACAAATACTACAAACAGGAAGTCACGAAAGTGTAACGGAGGCCAGCCCTGGTGGGTCTGCCGCACAGACAGCTTCGAGTGAAGTCCCCACTGGAACTGGAGAAAGTGGAAATTTTGGCTTTGGGTTACACAAGGAGCAGACACCCTGTGGTCTGGAAATTTTTAGTTCTGCCGACTGTTTTCTCTCTTCTTGAGAAAAACAGCCAATAGGAAGGGGCAGAGGTAGAGCGCCTTTCAAAAATTTAAAAAGTAACAACGTGTGGGGCTCAGGGAAAGGGCTTGTCCAAGGAACGGCTGTACCTGGCATGAAGAGACGCTCTGGTACCGCTTGTTCACTCTCTATATAACGTGTAATGCAAGCCTGACTCTCAGCCTCTGAGGGGCAAACAGATCACATGCGTCAGACCTAAACACAAGCAAACCTTAGGGAACCCAAGCCCCCTCCGCCTTCATTTTGAGTACACATCTCACAGTTACCGTTTCCTTGCCTCATCTACTCCATTCAAGCCTCTGACTGGTGTTTATCAGTCTCTCTCTGTTCTTTGCAATTCATGTGTAAGCGCAGGCTGAAGAAATCCTCCGGAAACTCACAATTAGTAAAAACTCTGTATGAGAGGCAAAGTCCCGGCCTGTCTCCAATTAGTGGGTAGAAATGCCGTATTTGGGCAAAGGATTTAGAAAAGTATACCAAATTGGGAAAGGAGAAAAAGTTAAGTTTATTTGGGGCTTTTATAAATTTTTTTTTCTTTCACCATTTGTTTGTCTGTTTGTTTCTTGCTTGCTTGTACTGGGGATGAACTCCAGGGCCTTTTGCTCACTGGACAAGTGCCCTGCCAGGGAGCTACTGCCCCAGTCCAGAAAAACTTGAATTTCAAGATCCAGGACTTAATAGATCATCACAGAAGAAACATCTTTCGCAGGCTGGAAGCTTCCAGTCCTCAGGCATGACAAGGTTTTGTAGGCCGTTTTGAAGTGTGATCGCCGAGTCCTTTGACGTTATCATGGATCTAAACTTTAGTGAAATGAAACAAAACAAAAACTATAAGGCCAGCCCGGCAGTGGTGGCACAAGCCTTTAATCCCAGTTTTTGGGAGGCAGAGGCAGGTGAATCTGTGTGAGTGAGTTCAAGGTCAGCCTGGTCTACAGAGGGAGTTTCAGGACAGCTAGGACTAATACACAGAGAAACTGTATCTCAAAAAAACAAAACCGGAAAGCTACAGTTAGGAGAAGACCACACCACGGGAAAAAGAAAGGCCTTTCCCATCTTTTTTTTTTTTTTCCTTTCATTAAGTAGTAGGCAATGACGAGGAGAGCTAATCCGTTGGGACAGACCAGTTGGGACAGACCGTGTGACTGAATCAGTCACAGCAGCTCCTGAGAACACAGGGTCCATTTTCAAGCCGGTTGTTAGGCGCAAATCATGTTTTAAAAGGAAAGTACTTTAAGTGCATCCTTCAAAGCAGCGCCATTCCCAGCTCAAGGCCACGGCATCTGGAACGCCCCACTACCCTGTCCCTTACATTTCACAGCCACCTCTGCTACTGAGGGGATTTGTGTTTCCTGAACACACTCTAATGACAGATGATGGTTCAACTCTTCTCAGCTCAGTGAGAAGATCTCTATTACAAAGACTGGCAAATGTCACAAGTCTGTGCCCCTTGACCCAGAGGACAAGTGGTGAAATCTCAGTCAGCACAGCACTGGGTAAGAGCATGGGGTACATCCGAGGACACGTTCGCCTCCATCTTCAGGATCCTCAGGCCACTATGAGACCATGTGGTAGAGATTCAATACCAGAAACCTCAGCTGTACACAGCTATATCCAAGCCACGGCTTCCTAAAATTAACTTTTGAAGGATTGAAAAAAAATTTCAAACGGTGATAATATTATCTGCCAACAGGGCGGCAGCACGCTGGGCCCAGAGCTTGGTAAATAGAGGTCAGCATAACAGCAGACTGATGTCTTATGGCACCTCTGGGCTGACTCAATGCTAAGTGTCCCCACTCCTGTGTCAAATGCTGTGTCATTCCCCTTTCCAGTCCTTCAGTTACTGGATTACAAGTGCCATAGAGAAAAAGTCCCTCTCATTTATTGTTGTATTTTGAGTCCTCAAAATGGTACTCAGCTCATTGTAGGCACCAGAAAACATGTGCAGGATGGGTGAATGAATGAATGAGCTTCATTTCTGCCTCTGGCTTTACTTCTAAGATTTTACCTCTTTCTACAGTTTAAGTCATCAATGCTTCCTTTGCCGGCTGCTTTGAATTTTCTTTTTACGGGTCTGGGGTTGTAATTTGGTTGGTAGAGGTCTTGACTACCATGCACAAAATTCTGTTTGAGTCCCAGCAATGCAGAAACTGGTGTGGCCCTACATGCCCATTTCCCCAGCACTGTGAAGGTAGGCAGACCAGAAATTTAAGGCCATCCTCGGCTACACAGGGAGTTTGAAGCCAGCCTTGGCTACATGAGACCTTGTAACCAAACCAACAAAATAACCAGAAGCACCCTTGAATGTGTTCATGTGATTCCTTAGCTCGGAATGGTCAGGTTCCAAACAACTATGCAGCCTGCCACTGCCCCTTGGGATCTTCACCCTAGTAACCAAGGCGGCTGCCGCCTGACGGCCTGCTGCGAGACCGGTCAGGGTTTCCCATCCACCGGGCACAACAGAGCATGTGCCCTGCTCACGAGCCCTGCCTTTCTGTTGAGTTGGCCGGTTTTTCCCCACTCCTCTTCCTGCTCCATGCCATTTTCACTTCCCTCCCTCAGAAGGGCTGTGGCTCGGGAGAGGAAATCTCACCCAACACATAGGGCTGTATCCAGGAAACCAAATACTTCCCCCTGTGGCCCACGTGAGCCCTGTTCTGACACTTGTTCCCCTGGTGTGGGGTCATGGGAGGATGGGGGCACAAAGATGGGGGCACTGGGACAGGGGAGGAGGTGGCTTCCATACTTCTGGGAGGCAGGCAATATATCACGGAAGCTCTCTGTAGTCAGTCAGTTCTGTAATTCAGGGTTCTGGTCACACTCTGCCCAGGTGAAAAACGAAAGGAAAGCTGGGGTTTGCTTTGGCTATTTAGGACAGGACGGGGGAGGAGCAGCTCCTTAGGAGCCATTGTGTCTGGGGTGTCTGATTCTGGCAGGTGATGTTAGGCAAGCTATACCCCACTCGAGGAACTGCTGTAAAATGGATAATGCTTAATTGATAGTAAACATTTCCTGAGCCCCAGCTGAAGTAGCTGGTGTGGTATATGCCCGTAATCCCGGCAGGGCTGCTGTAAGTTCAAAACCAGCCTGTTTCTATACGGTGACTTCCAGGGTATCTAGAGCTACACACTGAGACCTTGTTTCAAAACCTCAACAAAGCATGGAGGTCAAGAGCACTGGCTTGGGGTTAAGGCCCTGCTTTATTCGATACTACCTGTGTGATCTTAATATGACTTTTCTCCCTCCCCTTAATACAGCATTTCCTACCAGCTATGAACTCTTAGAATAGATGCTTCCGAAGGTCATGGGCTGGTGAGAGGCTGGCGAATCTCCTGGGTTCATGAGTTCCAGGAAAGAAAGAGGGAAGTTTCTCCTTGACATAGCTTGCAAAGCTACATCTCGTCTCTCCCTTCCTTGTACCTCTCCCTTCTCCTTCTTGAGATGGGGTCTCAGTGTGTAGCTCTGGCTGGTCTGGAACTTACCAAATAGACTGGGAAGATCTCTAATTCAGAGATCTGCCTGCCTCTGCCTCCCAACTGCTGCGATTAAAGGCATGAGATGCTGTACCTGGCTCCTTGTTTTCTTTTTAAGACAGGGTCTTAGATAGCCCAGGCTGGCCTTGTAAGTCTCCATGGCCTTTAATTTCTCCTGTCTTCTCTATCCATGTGCTGGATTACGGGCATGTGCCACCATACCTAGTTCATTAGTTCTTTGTTTGTTTTGTTTTGCTTGCATGAGAGAGACAGGATCCCAAGATGTAATTTGGGTCAAAATACTTTCATTACTATTTCCTCTTTCAAGCTTTCTGAGTCATAATTCTGCTTCACAGGTAAGGTCACTGTGATATGACTTGACTTCTCTTTATGGTTCCACAGCTAGACAGTGTCTGGACTCATGGCTTCATGGCTTTACTTTTCTCCAATGAAGCTAAAGTGCACTAGAATATAAGCCAGCTCTGGTGTGCAATACTTCCTTCTTTCTCTTCACACACGGAAACTACTTTTTCTTTACTATAAAACCTTGGACATAAATAAAAATATCGTATACTAAAATTAAGTAGACCCAAAGACTATGCACCTTAATGAATTTACCTACAGTTAGAATTAGCATTCAAAACTAAAGTTGTGAAGCCTCATATTAAATTCTACACTTTCAGTACTGAATTATGTTTCATGTACGTATCAACCACTAAAACCAAAACGATCCATGGCAGAGTTAGAACTAGGAAAACATTGTATCTATATTATACATATTATGCATATATAAATGTTTTCTAGATATATATGTATATATGTTTTCTCTATAATGTATATATATTTTCCCTATATGTGTATACACACACATGCACACACATACATATAAGCTCATGTCCAACACCCAAATTAACTCTTTCTCCAAATGCAGAGTTGTATGAGGCTGTATACACATGTAGTCTCAGCCTTCAACCAGAGGCAGGAGGAGCTCACATCTGGAGCCAGTTTGGGCTAGTAGTAAGGAAGACCTGTTTAAAAACAGAGAACCTGGACAAAATAACCAATAAAGGAACATAGATCTTGCCTAGGAGGGTTTCAGCAAGCAGCAGTAGCCTGTCAGGGTGGACCTGGCTGAGCCTGTGGGTTGGTTTTTTGACACCAAAGGCAATAAAAATAAATGCACCAGAGAGTGCATTTTTAATAACAGCCTCTGAGACAGGTAGGAGCCTTGGCAAGCAAACTGGAGCAGGAAAGAGTTCTACCACACTACTACTATTATTATATTTGTGTGTGTGCACACACATCGTGCATTCATGCATGCATCTCTCTCTCTCTGTGTGTGTGTGTGTGTGTGTGTGTGTGTGTGCATAAGCACCCATGTGATGGCACATGTATAAAAGTCAGAGGACAATTTTCAGGAGTCAGCTCTCTCCTTTTATTAAAAAAATATTTTTAATTTTATCTGAGTTGGTGTTTCGCCTGCATGTATATCTATGTGACAGTGCTGGAAACCCTAGAACTGGAATTACAGACAGTTGTGAACTGCCATGTGGGTGCTGAGAATTGAACCTGCATCTTCTGGAAGAGCTGCCAGTGCTCTTAACTGCTAAGCCATCTCTCCTGTCCCGGCTCTATCCTTGTATTCTATGGTCCTGAGCCTGGAGCACAGGTTGCTAGGCTTGGCAGCAAGTGCTTTTCCCAACTAAGCCACCTCACCAGCCTTGAAGGGACTTGTTTAAACAAACAGATGTTCTCATCATGTGGATTGGGCCAAGAGTGGCCCAGAAGCCAGGACTGAGAACCAGGGAGGCATGCTGTCCCTGCGGTCCATGAATATTCTGACAGGGAGTCAAAGACATCTGTAGAATTCTGTTTGGTTTAGTACCAGACAATTTGAGGTCTGATACAGAAATTCCCGCTGCAAACACAACGGTAAGTTACTTATTAAGATTGCACGTGGGACAGTAAGGATTGTTTTCTTCGTTAGTTGATATGACTCTATAATTTCTTTTTCTGATTATGAGACTACTTGGTTCCCATGCATGTGTGAACATGATCCATTCTGCCTGTCTTCTACATTGCTTTGTTCTTCTCTTTCTAGTGAGTGGACCTACTTTGAGCCAGACCCTTCTCTTGGATCTAATACAGTGATGGCATACTTGGTTCAGATGAATATCAGACAATGGAATATGCCACAGATGAAGGGATCAAGAAATATTTATAATTGGCTTATGGATCCTTCCTACTTTCCAGGCTAGGATAGGCCCCAAGACCAATAAAAGAGCTTTGTGCATCCATGCCCAAAGATTGCCCTGAGATCAAGGGAATGTTCCAGAATGTGGTGGTTCACACTCTAAAATTGATGGACTAGACTTAGGTGTAATAGACTCACAGTCAGGCCCCAGAGGAAGGCAGGAGGATAGGGTGGACTATACCTATACTCTTTTCAGCTGCTGGCTACTTGACCTTGGGAAACTGATTAAGGTTTTGAGCCCAGTGTCTGAGTTTGCAAAACAAGAGGATTCTGTCACCATTAGCCCTTGGCACAAGCCTCCTCACCCCAGGCTCTCGGGGTCACATGCTTCTTCCCCTTGTTCTTGCTAGTGATACAAAGGAGACAGCAAAGCAATGGGAAGCACATCCTATAATTCAGAAAAAAACTTTGGGGAAGGCTTGGCTCCTTAAATGGCCATGGGATGCCCCTCATCATCAACAAGCCCAGAAAACTATGATGTCATCTTCATTCAGGCTTTACGTTCAGGGAGATGTGGGGAGCTGCTGCTCCTGGCAGGGCAGTCAGGAGGGAGCTGTTTGAGGAGGCTGACATTTAATCTGCAGTGGTAATGCTAGAGAATCAGCCTAGGTAAGGCAAGACAAGAACACTCCAGAAAGAGAGAACTAAGAAGTATAAGACCATGAGGCAAAACCTAGCTTAGTTCAAGACACTCTTGCACAAGTTTGTTTGTTTTTTAATCTCATTTTTTATCTTTTTTATATCATTATTGTAATAAAAAATTTGCTTCCCTGACCCCACTACTTCATCCCAAGTGAAATTTTACCCCACAGACGTCTTTATCTGAAGAGCCACAGACTGCTGCAAGGTCTCAACCTTTTCTTTACCCCTCAGAAACCAATCTTCATTTTCTTTGGGACTCAAGTCACCTACAGAGAATGAACGACTCCAGAAAACAACGGCAGAAAGTGTGGCTGGAGAATGGTGTCAAGAGTGGAGCAAATACAAGACTCAACAAGAGCTTCACAGGGATTCTCGAAGGGTGTTTCCTGGACCACCCATAGGGTTAGACGTTCAGAGCAGGGGCAGGGATGGATCTCAGTAGGTAGCGTGCAAGGACTTCCTTGACTACATAGTGAGCTGAAGTTCACCCTGGGGAATAGGAGACTCTGTCTCAAAACGAAAGCAGACACTCAGGTTGCACGTGCCGCCTGTGTTTCCACAAGGTTTCCCGGCTGTGCTAATGCCACACCATGCTGAAGCTTGAAGCCATTGGGCTGGAATGTACACTGCACAACGGGCCACAGAAGATTGTGTGGGGTTATAACAAAGGCAGGGAGGGGGTAAAGTCCCTGGATGCTCTGAGGCATGGAGGAGGCCATCTGGGGACATAAGATGACTCTGGCTGCTGTGAGATGAGAGTGGGGGTGGGGCAACGATGGGAGAGAGAGAGGGAGAATGAAAGAACCCAGGAAGGTTTTCAAATGGTCCTCAATGATCCTCATCTGCAAAATGGGAGAACAGAGTGCAAAACCGCTAAGCACTACCGGATTGCACTAGGTGCCGTGTAATATCCGTGAATCATCTTGTGGGGATGTAGATGCAAAGCATGGCTTCAAAGGTAAAAGGGAGGAGAAGAAGCTGCGGCCACAGCTTTGCAAGGCCATTAAGCTAATTAGAATGAAGGGGAGTGAGGGACTCAGCACACTCATGATTTACCCCATTTACATATTCACAGACGCCAAAGCACACAGTAAGCACCCGGTAGATATTAAACGTATTCTGTTCCGGTCTTCAAGTCTCCCTCCCAAACTTAGCACTTGTTAAATTTAAACACGCACCCCTCACTTTTCCTTTAGAGTCCCCTTATTTTGTGTCAGCATGACCAGTTCAGTGAGCCAGCAAGCTAGTTAAATATCTGCCTGGTCTGGTAACTCTGTAACACGCTTACAAGGCTGCTTCAGGTCACGCGAGGGTACCTAGTATTCTATTCAATTTCCTTTCATTTTCATGCCCTGGATCACCCCAGCTGTGGAATCTAACTGTTGGGGGCCCACAGAGTGAAAGTTAACTTGAAATCTAAGTTTTCCGGTCGGTTTCATCATTAACTCAGGAGAAGAACGCTGATAAACTAAGAAGTGTTTTCTGTGGGGAGGGAAGACAGTGTAGGGGTAAGCGCCAGGCACACAGTTGTCCAAGACTCACGTCCAGACTAGTTAGAACCAGTTTGATCCTGGCATCCCTGAGAATCATCCCTGAGAATCATTCCTGAGAATCAAGAAGCCAGGCTTGGCTACCAGTTCTCAACAGGCCAAGTACGTTAAATAATAGTGAAGAACAGAGAGACGAGACTTATCTAGTGTAGTCACATGGGAAGAGAAACAAAGAGAGCCAGTGACCCCCAAATTCATCTTTAGGGTCCAAACACGAAGTTTAGGCTTAAACAGAGGTTTAGGTAATACTTCTCAACCTGTAGATCACGACCCCCTTGGGAGGGTCAAACAACCCTTTCATATCAGGTATCTGATATCCTGCATATCAGATATTTACATTATGGTTCATAACAGCAGTAAAATTACAGTTAGGATGTAGCAATGAGAATCATCTTATGGTTGGGGGTCGCTGCAACCTGAGGAACTGTATTAAAGGCAGGCTGAGAACCACTGGGTTGAGAGGGATGCACAGCCAAGCAATCCCGGCCAAGGAATGGTCCAGCCATTCTCACCGCCTCAGCTCCAGTTTCTCTTGCAAGAGGATTTGACAAGCTGTCAAAACAATATGAAATCTCTTTCCAGGAGACAAGCTCCCTGTCTGTCTGGCACCAGACTCCCAGACCTTTCCTTTTCCCAGCATGAGATTCCTGGGGAAATTCCAATTTCTTGGGCTCCACTGTCTCAGTAATTTGATAGGTAAAGGGAGGCACACATGATTCTATTTAGAATATCTTCATTCCTGCCAGGTCTGTCACACAGATTCTGAGATCAAATCATTTCATTCCTGTAAGTAGGTTTCTTTATCTTAAACATGGATGATGACATAGGCAAAGTAGGTGTGCATAGCCCCCAGCACAGTGCGCAGACTTAACTGACAGCCAAGACGATTATTACTGACTGAAATGGCCACAGGAACATGTAGGCTCATGAACCGTTAAGGAAACACCATTCTGTAGGCCTCCAAAAATGAAAACAATTGTCTTGGGATAGACATGGGTGGGACAGCTGATAACTCATGAGATAAAGGCAGTGGTGTCCCAGGACAAGCTGCATTAAATAAAACATTTCCAGGCTGACTGCTCTCAGTATATGCATTATGTTTATCTGAAATGGCCCATCTAGCCCTGAAGAATACCTCTCCACATCTTCAGATCACATGCAAATCTGGAAGGTTCTTCTTGAGAAAAGTGCATAGTTAGCTTTGGAGATGACCTCCGCCAATCCACCCCTACACAATCTCATCTGTTTCCCCCTTCATTTTATCTCATTTCCCCTCATTCCCTGGGCTATATTCACACACATCTCCTCTTAGGTTTTCTCCAATCCATCTCCTTTATACCCCCAGAAACTGGGACTAAAGACAGTCTTAGTTAGCATATTTTCAGTGTATAGATTAAAATTATTTTCTGGAAAATGGTTCAGTTGATAAAGAACTTGCAGTTTATAAGGGTTCTAAATTTAAATCCCCTGTACCCAGATAAAAAATCAGGCACAGTGGCAATGCACCTATAATCCCAGTATGGTGGAGGAGGAGAGAGGCAGATTCTTGGGGCTTGCTGGACAGCCAGTCTAACCAAATTGGTGGTCTCCAGTTTTTGTAGGAGACGCTGTCTCAAAAAATGGTGGAGGCTGAAAAGATGCTCAAAGGGTTAAAACACCCATCATTCAAGGGTGAGGACATGAGCTTATACCCTGACCACCCAGATAAATTTTGTGGGGGCACAGTAGCTTACTTGTAACTCATGAGATAAAGGCAGGGGTGTCCCAGGACAAGCTGGCTAGCTAGACTGCCTGGGTTCAACTGAAGAGATCCTGTTTTTATATACAAGACAGACAGTGATTGAGGAAGACACCCATGTCAACCTCTCTTCTCCACAAGCACATGCACAGACATCCACGTGCACCTTCACACACATGTGCACACACACACATATATTTATGCATACACACCACATATACACAAAAAGAAAAAGGTGGAGAGGTTGAAGAAGAGATCTGACATCAAACTCTAGCCCCCATGAGTATATCTGCACGTGCACACATACACACATCACAAATAATATCAAATTTATGGTTGCTATTGTGGAATGCTTATGGGTGAAGATGGACCAGTAGGGGTTCAAAACCCAGCTTAGCCTTTCCCCTAGTGCTGTGGTTCTCAGCCTTCCTAATGTTGAGACTCTTGAGTCCAGTTCCTCGTGTTGTGGTGACCCCCGAGTATACAGTTATTTTCACTGCTACTTCATAACTATAATTTTACTACTGTTATGAATTGTGATGTAAATGTCTGTGTTTTCTGATGGTCTTAAACAACCCCTGTGAAAGGGTCGTTTGATGCCCCTTAGAGGGGTCACAGTCCATAGATTGAGAACCACTGTGCTAATATCACCACCATGGACAGCTAACCTCATGTCTTTGTTTCTAGGTTTCCTGGTCTGAAAGAGATTTAAACACAAAGGTGCCAGGATGGCCCGGTGTTCCAGAACTCCCACTCTGTGGGGTTGTTCTTTTGGTTCTCTCTATACTGTTTGCTGCACTTTTTACAGTAGTAGCCACTCTGGAGTATCTGCCTCTAAGGACAAGATCAGTCTTCCTAACCACCAAACCCTCAGCATGCTGCATGCTCTTTGCAAAGGGAGCTACACTCATTTTATGAAAACAAGGAAAGCAATATGGTACTTTTGTTTTTTATTTTTTATTTTTGGTTTTTCGAGACAGGGTTTCTCTGTGGCTTTGGCGCCTGTCCTGGAACTAGCTCTTGTAGAGCAGGTTGGTCTCGAACTCACAAAGATTCGCCTGCCTCTGCCTCCTGAGTGCTGGAGTTAAAGGTGTGCGCCACCACCGCCCGGCTAATATGGTACTTTTGTCAAGTAAAACACTGAAAGAGTTGGTTTTGGTGGCCCATGTTTTTAATTATAGCACTTGAGGAGGCTAAACCAGGATGACAAGTTAGATAACAGCCTCGGATATACAACCTTCTAAGATACGTAGTAAGACCCAACTCAGAAATAAGTAAATAAATAAACATATCACAAGATGATCAGTTAGTTTTTTAAAAAAAGAAAATGGGGGGGTGCTGTAGAGATGACTCAGTAATTGAAAGCACTGGTTGCTCTTGAAGAGGACCCAGATTCAATGCCCAGCACCCACATGGTGGCTCATAACCGTCTGAAGTTCCAGTTGCAGGGATCCAACACTTTCTTCTGACCGCTGCAGGTACTACAGGCATGTGCTATACATTTACACACATACAATAAATTAATCTAAAATGTACTTTAAAAAGAGGAGAAAATGAATATGACGAAGCAAGACATGATTCACCTTTGACCTCAGTATTTGTTGGATGATGTCGAGAACTTCCATCTCAAGGGGGATCTGGCATGGGCATAGTTACTGAGCAACCTTCTATTACCCCGACTCCAGTACAAAGAGAATTACAAAGTCTCTGCAGGTTTAGAGATGGATCCTTTAGAGCTGTTCTCACGGTGAGTGGAACAATTGCTCTCAGGTCCCCCTAGGGTGACCTGACTCCCAGTACAGCATAAGGCTTCGAACCAACAGGGCATTGTTATCTCTGGACCTGGGTGTTACTACAGGTGTGATTCCTCCTCTCCGAGGAGCAGTATAAATAGCTGCAGAAGGGAGGTGGCAGGGCCACTCACAACATCTTCTATAGAGCTCTGGTCCATGCCAAGAATACCACACTTTCAGCACATTCAAATAAGGATAGATGCTAAGCATTCCACAAAACTGCATTTCAGGCTGTTAGGATGCTATGGATGTGCCCTCTAAAACATCTGGGTGTGGTTTGGTGGGCAAATGCAACAGATGGAGTCTTAATGGTTTGAAGCTTCAGGCCATTTCTCCCTGGATGGGTCGGGGGCCCTTATAAAAGAGGCTGCACACAGTGTTAGCAGGCTAGCCCGACACTTTGGTTTTCTGCCTTCCCCCATGTGAGGCTGCGGTAAGAAGACCCTCGATGGTAAAAGAGGGCAAGAACAGCAGGTTTATTGAACAGAGCCGCAGGAAGTCGCCCTCTAGAATGAGCTTTATTAAGAGAAAGAGCTTCACAACTGTGGACAGCCATTATCGGGCCCTGAAGCGGGAGAATGTCAGAGGAGATAACTGCCATTATGAGCGATGGGGGTCCTGAAGGGACAGAGACAGACCCTGCAGTTCTGGAGAACAAAGGGGGTTTCTGACTCTTACAGGTTCACAGGGTAAGGCATACTCTGCACCATGCAACCTAGCCTGGCCTCGCCTATGCTCTGCATGGAGGCCACAGGTGGATACTTAGCGGGACCATAAGCATGTCCTGTAGTCACGTGGAGGTGGGCTGTAAGGCCACAGTACAGCTTGTTTTCTTACCAGCTCTCTCTCTGGGAGTTGCAGGGGTTATGACCTGATGTCTGGCAGAGGGAGAAAGGCAGCTTGGGAGTCTGAATGTCAACAGCAAGGTCAAATGCTGGCATCTTGAATTTGGACTTCCAGGCCTCCAGTATGGTGAGGAACAGTCCTTGTTTGTGGCATTTAAAAATAAATTACCTTTTCCCCTGCCGCAGAGGTGGAGGCTTGGGTGTGTTCAAGATTCAGCCTCACTTGTAATCTACCACCATGTAATAGACATGAATATTCCTCTACAAGAGGAAATATTCTCCAAACTCTACCCTCACCCACAATGCCTACAATGGCCTACCACGTGGCGTATGTGAAGCTGCCAAACCTTAGACAAGGGCCAAGCCCATCTCTGTGTGCCTGTATCCAATTCTGATAGGCATAGATATGTCAAGTTGGTGGAGGCACTTTGTGCTGAGCACCAAATCAACCTAATTAAGGTTGATGACAACAAGAAACTAGGGCAATGGGTAGGGCTCTGTAAAACTGATCGAGAGGGGAAGCCATGGAGAGTGGTTGGTTTCAGCTGTGTGGTAGTTAAGGACTATGGCAAAGAATCTCAGACTAAGGTTGTCATTGAAGAATACTTCAAGTACAAGAAATAAATAAATAAAAAATTTGGCTTCAAAAAAATCACCCACTCTCAGGTGTTCTGTTAGACAGGGCATGCGGACTCAGAAGCATCACACATGGGAGCCAAGCACCTTTCTTTCTCAGAAAGATTCAGTCTGTCTAAGACAACAGACCCCAGGCTGAGACCTCTCACAGTATTCTAATGCACTAAGGTGAGTGTGTAAAGTCCCATTTCCCCCAGTAGAAGCAAAATGCATTGAGGAGAGAGACTCTCTTAAGGAAAACATTCTAGAACTTTCATTCCACTTGTTTTGAGCTCAGATCCTGAATGTGGCTAAAAAACACATCCTTGAAATGCAAACACCTCCCCGTCTACCCTCAAGCCAACACCAAGTTTGCAAAAGACATTCTATATCGCTGCCTCTATTTGTGAATTTCTGCCCCCCAGATGAACATTCACAGGATCAAGCGGTCTTGACAAAGCCTGAAAGATGCTTTGATCAGAGAAAGATACCAAAAGATACACATGTAGACTCAAAGGAACTATGATTCTTATTCATGCGAACACAGACATTACATTACATCACATTACCCATTTGTCATACACCTAAAATCCTGGTGATATTTGGTACTTTCATGACAGCATTGAGGTAGACATATAAGTATACTATTAAGCAACAGTATTAAACCACCTGCCTATCAAGAACAGCTTTATTGCCAGAAAGTAGGCAGCTCTACCCCCTCAACAGTCTGTGATTAGGAGAGCAGGATTTGCACAAAAAGACTGATTTTAACTACACACACTCAGCACTTCCTTTCTCCCTGTTTCTGGGGGACAGAGCATGTGAAAATCAGACAAATGTGTCAAAGAGTCTCTACTTACCTGAACCGACCTAATTTGATTTCTACCTATCTCATGCTGTGGCTAGCACAAAAGTCATTTTAATCCTTTGACTTCAAAATCATATTAAATTCTACATAACACAGCTATCTCAAGTCAGCAACTTTGATACTCACCAAGTGAGTGGTAAATGAACTAATTGTAAAGACTGGGTGAGTGGTAGAGAGTGGTAGGTGAGTGTCTGTCTGTCCTTCTGGCTGCTGGAGGCTTCCACAACTCTCTACCATACGTAACTCACCTTTATTAACACAAGCCTGACAGAGTACTGGTGTAGAATATACCCAGGAAATAGGTGTGGGATGGTTTTATATCTCTTTATTTAACTTTATTTTATGTGCATGGGTGTTTTGCCTGCATGTATGTCTCTGCATCACTTGTCTGCTTGGTGCTCACCGAGGCTGTCAGATCCGCCTGGAACTGGTGTTACAGATGATTGTGAGCCTCCGTGTGGGTATTAGAAATAAAGCTCGGGTCCTCTGAAAGAGCAGCAAGAGCTCTTAACTGCTAAGCTAGTTCTAGCCAAGCGCTGGATGCATTTATTTGCAGTTTCATTTGGGGGACAGAGTCTCACTATCTCACCCACTCTGGCTGTGAACTTCTGGGCTCATAGGCCTTCCCTTCTGCTTCTGCCTCCCAAGTAGCTGGGGTTACGAGTCCATATCACCACACTGTTGACTTTTAAAGGCATCTGATCTAAGGAGTAGTGCCTAGTTGGAAAAGGAGAGTTACACCCATAACCCACATGTTCGGATTTCTTCCTAGACGGCACCCCAGTGTCCGCTTCCAGTTACAGCTGGAGCAACTCTCCATCCCCAACTTTGCTCGACTGTGCCGGTTCCACACACACTGCCGCTGGCTCCAAGGAACCTGGAACAGTCTGGTCTCTTGATTTCCTTTCTAGGTAAGAAGCAAAACTTGTGGAAAAGAAGAAAGAAGAGAGAGATGGGAGGGAAGGGGGAAGGAGGGAAGGGAAGAAAAAAGGGGACTGAAGCAATAAGAGAGACGTCCACAGCTTCAATCTATGGGAGAGCCAGGAAAGCAAATCAAATAGTTTGGAGTAAGATGGAGAGTTTCTGAGCTGCAAGGGAGTCTCAGCATTAGTCTTGGCTCTGAGCCCAGCAAGGAAGACTCAGAAGTGTGGCGAGGAAAAGAGCTAGGCAAGTCCTTTACCGACAGAACTATGTCTCCTGTTCGTGTTTCCTAGCACTCTAAGTTTTACCAACACTAGGTAAAACTTACCTGGAGACTGTTTCTAGGGAATCTTCTGTTTGCTGCCAACAGTTGCTCTTAGGGCAAAACCCTTACTTGGAATGTTGCTTTTGAATTTCTATCCCAAGATGCCTCTGGGAAAAATCTGCTCTTTCTGCATGGCAGGTAGAGATACTGGTAACTGGGCAGAGTGACCAGATGTCCCTGAAACCCAGGGTGGGCATCAGGCAGAGCTGGCTTTCAGAGATCTGGTCTCCAGACTGTGTTCTGCACCTGACAGCGCACAAACCTTTGAGAAAACATCTCCACTTCTTTCTATTTTATTTTATTTGAAATTTATTTACTTGTATGTAAGTATGTGTATTTGTATCTACATATAAGGACATGGACATAATATGATGCATGTGTAGAAAGGAAAACAAACTTGTGGGAGTTAGTTCTGCCCTTACGTGGGTCCTGGGGATCAATCTCAGTTCTTCAGGCTTGGAAGCATGCATGTTTTTGTTTTGTTTTTACCTGCTGAGCCATCTTGCCTGCTCAGTGTCTCAAGGATCTTCTGGAAAGAGCTGGGAGGAGGGGAGATAAGAGCCAATGGTAGTCCATACATCCAGGGAACAGTGTTCCCAGACAGAACAGGGCAGCTGCACATATGACCCATAGCAACTGTGACAGTATGCACAAGGGCTGCACAAGCTCTAGCCAGACAAAAATCCCAGCCCGGAGGACAGAAGACGGACACAATATCCCACTGCTAGCAGAGGAGCTATTGGCATTTGATAGCCGTTGGGAGAAGGAGGGGGAGTTTTCTTCACCCCCGGTAACAGACAGTGGAGACGGGACAAAGTCATTTATAGGTCTTACTTTAGCTGAAGCATTTCATGGTGCAGTTCTCCTCAACCAGTGGTCTTTCTCTCCCTACTTCCCCATATTCTGCTGGTCACGGTCTCTCTGTGGCATGGGGCACAGCATCCCTCGGCACATCCTGCTCTTCTCCAGTGACACCTTCCCCGACTTACAGAAGGGAAGCCCTAAGTAAACAGTACACTGGAAAACAGAATGCACTTCAGCACAGTGGCTGGAAGGGTGAAGCGTGGGAGCTCTAAGAGTTGCAGTTTCTGACCTCTTAAAGGGGCTGCAGAGCAGGATGGCTTTACTTTGCAAGGGGCATCTCTTGTGCGAATTGTGTCATGTGACACCCCCCGGGGGGGGCACTACAATGCTACTCTGAGAATCCAGACCACAGAGCTGCATCTCAGAAAATAATACATTCTTTCAGACATCGGGCACCTTCTAGGTAGGGCAGATGGCTCACTTCTAAGGCCAAACCATTGTGTTCTATTTTGGTGGGAGGTCCCATCACAGTCTCCATTGTGACATATTTATTTCTTTAAGGTTTTTCTCTTCTTACCCACTCCCACCTACTTCCTCCACAGACTTCCTCCTTTCCCCCTAGAGCTTTGCACTCCACTGAATGAGCTAATTTCCTTTCTTTTCTGAAGTCTACCCAGATTTCCCTCCCTTCCCCCACCACCACCAACCGACTAGGGAAGAGAAACGAACACACGACATTGGCCTTTAATGAGTTTACCATAACCACATTACAAGGGGGAAAGAGCAAAAAGCTTCCCTTTAATAAGGATGTAGGACTTCCTCTGACAAATCAGAGGAGTTTTATTAATTAATTGATAGCTATCCACGAGAATGGCACATCCGAAGTCTCTACTGTGAGCTGATGAATTCTGGTCACACAGAAGCTTTGCCATGAACTAGAGAGTAATCGACAGAATTCAATTCTCCTGCTCTCCCTAGGCAGAGCAGGGACACATATCAAAGGATCCTTTCAGACAGGACACTAATGAGTTCTAGGACACTAGGACCTGTTGCCAAACACCAG
Source organism: Dicrostonyx torquatus (assembly GCA_028555095.1). Taxonomy (NCBI): domain Eukaryota; kingdom Metazoa; phylum Chordata; class Mammalia; order Rodentia; family Cricetidae; genus Dicrostonyx; species Dicrostonyx torquatus. The sequence goes on from JAQHUG010000079.1 coordinate 2,369,579, forward strand.
ACAAAACTGGAAGGACCCCATCTTGATGATGAGGTGATTAACAATTACAAATCAAAAGAATTCGGAGGCTGCATGCGGGGATCCTTTCCACAGTTCTTTCCAGGATAGGCGAAGAAGCTCGAATCTTTCAAATTGCCAAGTAATTAAGAAAAGAGAGAGAATAGAAAAGCAGTAGGTGTGTGAGTCTGGCGGTGACCTGGAGTGACACACTTCAACAGTCACTGAAGTGCTAAAGAAAATCAGAAAGCCAGCCTTAGGAGTCTGTTGAAGAAGCCAAGACAGTGTTTTACACAAAACAGGAAAACCTTCCAAAAGACAGGCATTAAGAGCTGTCTCTGCTATGGTATTGTTCTAGCCCTTACCCAACAAAAGTTAGCAGGGAATTCCTTGAAAAATGGAAAGATAAACATGCATTGTTAGCTCTGTTGCTTAACAGTTGGTCTCCGAAATGTTCTGCTTGCAGGAATCCTCCCCCATGTAATGTTAAAAATCCGTCCAATATTTTGCTAAGACACATTGGCCAAAGCTCGCGATGCCCCACGACACTGCCTGCGATCTGATGTCCAGACAGAGTCCTCTTACCTCCAATCCATGATCGAGGTTCATTTAAAGGGACTGGCGAGAAGGTACAGGACGCAGGACACATGTATTCAGCGCGGTGGGGTGTGTGTGCTTGTGTCCTCCAAGCCAGCAGAAGTGAGGACCCAGTGCCCCTGACACCTTCCGCTGCCATATAATCGCAAGGAAGTGACCTTACTGTTTGTTGCTTTGATTAGAAACAAAAGCCTCTCAACATGAGTCAGGAAAGCAACAAGGGAAAATCCAGCTAAAAAGCCTGCTATTTCTGTTGGCCACCCGAAGCCTCTCTTCATTATACACTTAAAACATATGATGGCATACTGTGCGCTGTGTTCTCAACTTCATTTACAGTGTTGAAGAGGGGTTAAGAATTACTCAGAAATGATTGATGCAGGGTACCATTCAAATTCTAATCTGGCTCCCCATCCTGCACATATTCTGGGTTAGCCTGGGAATTTCAATGCATGGAATAATGTATTTAATAAACTTTGCTTCTCACAGACATCTCACGCCCGTGGATTTTCCACTCCATCAACATCAGTCAGCATCAGAAATGCCAGGCACAGGGTGTCAATCTTGTCAGCCTAACTGTGGGCTCACTGAGGGTGGATTACATCATTCGCATTTTGGAGAATAATTTACTAATGGAATTACTCAGAGGGTAGGGAATATTCAAAGTACCTATGACTTCAAGTTAAAATGAGAAGAATACACATAAATATAATTATTTTGAATTCATCTTCTTACAGCAGTTGAGAAAGAGCTCATAACATGGTACCATGATGGTTCTTCTGTCTGAAACAGAAGAGCCTCCTGGCGTTATGGGTAAAAACGTAAGTTCTCGAGTGAAGCAAACCTTGGTGTTTTGTAGCGGTTTGTCTTTGAGAAAGTTACTTGATCTTTGTGGGAACCCATTTCCTCCTTTGTAGACTGGGGACAAAAATCCCTGTCTCACAAGTGTGTGGGAGGGGTTAAAGGAGATAGTGCAGGCAGCTCGGGCACTGGGGATCTGATGGTTGTAAAGTATCAGATACCCCATCCCTGGAGGGTGAGCCGCCTCCCCAACTCCCCTGCAAATGTACCTGTCTAGGAGCAGGAATGGTTGTAAGTCACGTGACATCCTTTCAAAGGTTTTACTTACACTGAATGACAGACAACGGACTGTGGGAAAATCTCAACCAGAGGCCGACTTAATCAGCAACAAGCCTGGGTACAGAGAGGTGACACAACCTGACCGGTGGAAAATGTGCCGGTTGACTCCGGACTCAGCGATTATTTGTATACATGCATCCTGACAACCGGAAGAGCCAGACGTTAGAAGCAACAAGCTGCTTAAGCGCTCCAAGGGGCCACAGTCAGTGGTTTTGCTGTGCAGCCCACTACATCCGTCGGTAGGGTAAATGAGAAAGTGTACAGAACGCTCTGTAATGATGTCTTTGGGGGACCCTCAGAAAGTTGTGAGTCTCATACAGTCTGGGCCCTAGTGAAGATGGCATCGTTATGAAGATAACTCAGAGAAAAACTTTCTCATCAGCGCCAGCACATGTAGGCAGAAGTGGGGAAGAAGGTGAGAACATGGGGTGCGGCTCAGTGGCAGAGCTTTGCTGGCTTGCACAAAGGCCTGGGTCTACTCTGAGCACCATATTTGTAAAAACAGCAGTAGCTATGACTAGTCCTTGGGTTATTAATTAGATTATGAATGATCTTAAGTATTAGATTAATATCTCATCTCCGGCTTTAGTGTTCCAGAAGCATTCTATAATTGTCGAGAGTGACAAAGTAGCTGGGATGACAGCTTAGAGCCACCAGGACACACCCTGGTGTGTAGCAGGAGACAGACATGCTCTGGATGACTGGATGCGACTGTATCCAAAGGCATTCTCTGAACTTTTCAGTCATTCAACCTATAATTTTTGCTTCTGCCTGTGGACGGGCAGATTCTCTGTAGCCTGTCAGTTGGGAGAGAAAGGGCAGTGTGACTCGGACACCCTTAGCCGATTGCACCATATTACCCTGGATCCTGCTTTTATCAACAGAAGGTTGGATAGATCCTAGGTGTAAAGATTGGGGAAGCTTAGGGATACGGCTAGGCTCAGAGTGAAGTGGTCCATCCCAGCAGCTTTTGGTTATCAGACAGGAATACTGGGACCAGTTAGGAAGCATTCCTAGACAAGTGGCACTCAGAGACCAGGAGCAGGGATGGGTGAAGCCCACTCTATCTGACTTGATGCTTCTTCTCAATGCTTCCTGACAAGTGCCCACCTCTGGGGCAGACTTAACCTGGGTTTCTGATGAAGGACTTTGTCTTAGTTAATTTTCTGTTGTTATAATAAAATAATTTACAAAAATAAAGATTTATCTCATGGTTCTGGAGGTTGGGATGTCCTGGAGCATGGTCACGGCATCTGTGAAAAGCCTTCTCGCCACATCATAATGGGGGTATCACATGTGGGAAGACAAAGCAAGCTTGCTAACTTGGGTTTCTCTTCCTTTTCGTATAATGTCAGAAACGCCATTATGGGCACTCCACCCTTATGACTTCACCTAATCCCAACTCAAAAACCCCACTCCAAGTACCATTACCACAGAGTTTTGGGAAGTAAGCTTTCAACACTTGAAGACTGAGGGGGTCAATGTCCCACCCGCAGCAGAGTCCCCATGAAAGTGAACTGACATCCTGAAGAGGCTCTAAACGAAGATGAGCATCTGTAAACTGAGACTGTCAGACATTCATTGTGCTGTAATCACCGGCTCAGCTTCTTGGTGAATTTGGGCAAGCACATGTTTAATGCTCCTGGGAGTAAGATATGGGAAAATACACGTAACAGTTTAGGGGAAAATATGTGTATAGAGGGTCCCATTTATTTTCCTGAAAATTTAATTATTTTTTATTTTACACATGTGAATGACCAACCACATGGGTGCCGTGCCTTCAGAGGCCAAATGAGGGTATCAAATTCCCCGGAACTAAAGTTACAGACAGATGTGAACCGCCATGTGGGTGCTGGGAACCTAACTTGAGTCCTCTGCAAGAGCAGCAAGTGCTCTTAACTGCTGAGCCATGTTTCTAGTCCTCAGGGTTCCCCCTTCTTTATTAAGGAGTATACAGTATCTTTGTATTATCACTAAACTATTATTTTCATCCTTCACTGAACAGACGTGCCAGGTAGTTGTCAGACACGCTGTAAACCCCAACCCAGGCAATGTGCTGCTATCTTCCAAAACCAACAGCTTAACCTAGCACCAAGCCATCGGTCATAAATAAGTGTAGTGAGATTTGCAATAAAGAAAGGAATAATTCCTTTCATATTTCAGCCTCTAGACCTAATTCCATTCAGCTCAAATATGTTCGGGCACCAAATACATACAGGGAGACCAACTTGGAAAACATCATGGTCCTCAACCAATTGGACTTCGTGGCCCTGGAGGAGAGCAGTGGCCGCTGGCTATGGTACTTCACTGTCTGAGCCCAGCATCTCTTCCATACATACTGTCTTCTGCTCTTCATTGTAAGCAGCCTGTAACCAAGGCACTTGGATGCCTCATTGTACTTCCTAAGTTCATTACAAGAACTATTACTTTGGGAGTTCATAAGATGGTAGGCACCAGAGCTGGTATCATGGGTGCTCAGGGTGGCATTGAGGTCCCACAGGATCCCAGGCTCAGGAAGACCTCATGCTTGGTTTAATGCTTGGCTTCTTTATTACAGTGCCTAACACTGCTTTTATCATTACTTTGTGTCGCTTGAGGTCAAACTAAGAGCTGGGTATATGCTGGGCAAATGTTCTACCTGTGAACCTGTGAACTACATCTCCAGCCCCCCTTTTTTATGAGACAGAGTATCTAAAGGCTTGTCTTGAACTCACGGCCCTCCCCCTGCCTCCCAAGAGTAGACGTTACAGGCCCTGCCATGCCTGGCTCTTGTTGAATAAGAAGTTGAGTATTTTCCTTCTGCACAGAGCCACGTCTCTCTGCCTGGCATGGTGCTGGGTTGTAGAGACCAGTGAGTGAACAGGGAAGAAATCCAGGACAGGAAAGGAATAGAAAGACAAGTAATCCACAAAATAATTTCAGATGAAGGCAAAAATCCACAAGATACAGGCAAAAGTCATAATAGAGAGGGCCTATGACCCTGACCAGAGAAAATGGGCAGGACAGAGAGACAACAGCTCCAGGGATTGGGCTCAGTACAGGGCATGTTTGTTACGTTCAGGGCTAAATGAGGAGGCACCTGGAAAGCTCTCAGAAGCTACTGAGTGAAAAAGAACTCCTGTTTAAAAAGGAAAATCACCAACTACAGAAAGTGAATTCAAAAGTTTCTAAAACTGGGGCTGATAAGAAATGCTGAAAGTGTATTTAAGGTCTCCTTGAGATCACATGCTGTGGCCGTTGGGTGTGCTGCGTCCAGGAAAAACAGACCCGATGGAAAAATCTGTTACTCATGTTCTCCTCCAGGCAGAAAAAGAGGGAAGTCTCTTGTGTGGGGCGGATTCTCTTGCTTTCTTAACCACAGATGGAAAAGCAGAGGTGAAAAGCTTGAGGGAGAGAGGCAGGCATTGAGGGGTTCTCAGGGTGTGGCACAGAGAGGCTGAAGGTGCGTGCAACTTTCCAGACTACGGACACAAACTCTGTAAAACCTAGTAACTTCCTCGTGTTTGGAAAAATAAAAGACAAAAATGTCTTTGAAGAACATGTTTGAAGTCCATTTTACACTCAGGAAACTGAGACTCAGAGAAGTCAGTGCAAGGAGCCTCTCCCTGTCAAGGGTAAGAGAAGAGAATCTACACCCAGAGCCCGAAGTCCCAAGCCACACCTTTCCGAAAGCCCGCTGCAGACAACATGCAAAGAAAGTGGGCTGACCACGCAGCCATCCGTCTCACTTCCTTCCTGGCTTTCTGTGGACTCTGATTTTTTGTTCTGTTTCGTTTTCCCCTTTCTCTGCCCATTTGCAGCCCTTTGAAAAGAAAACAAAACCATTTCCTCCTCTTTCCCCTCCTCTCCTTCATCCCCCTCTGCCTCCGTTTCTTCTGACACAGGGGTCTTCTCTATGTAACCCAGGCTGGCCTTAAGTTAGAGTTACTCCTGCATAAAATGAAATCTTTTATGAGGGAAGACTTCAGGGGCACACACAGGGCAGACGGGCGTCACGCTGTGTCCTCCCTGTTTCTGCACACACCTTTTAATCCGGCCACTTTTACACTTGTCGTCTCACCTCCTTTCTGTCCTCTGGGTCGTTCTGCACCAACTTCAGAAAATCTGTAAATATTTCAACATAAAAGACTACAACAGTCTTTTGGAACATAACCCCAGACAATGAAAAGGAAAAAATTCTCAGTATCTTCAAATGTGTTAGAGTTCAGATTTCCAAATGATTAGTCATTTTTCTTATTTGTTTGCTTTTTAGTCAAGGTCTCATTATGTGGTACAGCCTGGCCTCAAACTCACAGTTCTCCTGCCTCAGCCTCCAGAGTTCTGGGATTATACACACGTAGGACCACATTCAATCCTGTCCCCCTCCCTTTTCTTTTTCTCTCCCCCTCTACCCCTCCCCACTGAATCAGGGTCTTACTATGTCATCCCTGGCTGTTCTGGAACTGTCTATGTAGAACATTCTGCCCTTGAACCCACGGACATCTGTCTGTCTGCCTTTGCCTACAGAGTGTTCTGAGATTACAGATGTATACTAGCATGTCTGGCCTCATTTTCTCCCCAACTTTCCCGGAAACAAGATCCAAAGCCACTGCCATATTTTGGCAGTGGTTCATACTCCTCTTAGATCTTGGCTGATCTAGCACTATCTCTCCCTCATTGTTATTTACTTGTTGAAGAAGGTGGAGCTGTTTACCCATCCGCCTCCTACTACCCAGGCTTGCTGACTGGGTTTCCAAGGTATCATTCTAGACACTTCTGTCTGCTGTGCTTCCGAAAGCTTTCCCCTTCTGGTTGATCTTTTGACAAGGACTCTCTCCTAGGTCCTGCAGCCTGTGTGTTCTTGCACTGGAAGGACAGTCTACCTGTTATGGTAGGAAGCTAAGAACCCAGATCATCTGTTTCAACTTTCTAATCCCGCCGGCCCTGTTCACTGGAGTATCTCGCGGAGGCCAGTTCTTCCTCCCCATCTGCCAGTGGGTGCCACTCTGCTCAGTATCGCTGAATGACTGGTCGCCCAGGAGTGTCACCCGCCCAGGAAAGAAAAGCTTTGTGTTTTTCCTTCCTTACCAGTTCTTAAGATACTGAGTTATACCATCCCCCTTTGTTTCTGGCCCAGGCGCTCACTGTGCAGCAGCCAGCTGGCGTTGTCTGCTGTGCGCACAGACATGCACCACCACTTTCAGTGCTATGCAGCCGGGGACAGGAGGATCGCTGGGACTTTCTGAATGCCAGCCTGGCTCTGAGTCTGGTAAGAGACCCTGTTTCAAGAAAATAAGGCAGAAACTGATGCAGTAGGACGCCTAACATCCTCCTCTGGAGCTCTACATATGCGTGCATCTGTACATACATGTGCTTGCAGCCCATGATACACAGACAACACACACACACACACAAACACACACTAAAATACAAAATTGAATTAGAATTTACACCCAAGACATACATACCCTATGTATTACATCCAGGGTATAAGCAGTTGCCAAGATAGAGAACACTTCTAGAAAGTACCTCTGAAAGTTTTACAGACACTCTTCAGATTTATAGCAATATAGATAATTTTCTTCTATTCTAGAATTTTATATAAATTGAATTACAGAGACGTATTCTTCTAAGCAGAGCTTCATACACTGAACCAAGTGTGTGTGTATGTTGCACACTCAGACATATATACATACATTTACTTTCTTCAATAAATCTGCAAGAGATGAGCAAACAGATCATATGGTGGACAGCCTTTAATTTTTTATGAAACTGCCCAATAGTCCCGTCCCCTAACTGTCTTCTCTATCATTTTACATGCCTACCAGCAATCAGTGAGATCTAACTGTCCTTTCTTTTCACCAGTACATGATATTATGGGTCTTCTCTTCCTCCTCCTTTTTTGGGCAGTTTTCTGAGAAGAGCCTTACTCTGTAACTCACAGTGTCCAGGTGTCCTGCAACTCACTATGTAGCCTTGCTCTCAAACTTGTGGTCCTCCTGTCTCAGCCTTCCTCTCAGTGCTGGGATTGGATGCCTGCCACTCCAGTCTCAGCTAGGTGTTCTCTTTAAAATTATTGCGGTTGTTCTCTCTCTCTCTCTCTCTCTCTCTCTCTCTCTCTCTCTCTCTCTCTCTCTCCTCTTTCTGTCCCTCCTTCTTTCTCCATGTGTGTGTGGGTGTGATGTATATGTATATGGGTATGTAAGTGTGTGTGTGTGTGTGTGTGTGTGTGTGTGTGTAGAGTTCAGAGAACAACCTTCAGGGGTCAGTTCTCTCCGTCTATCATGTGGCCTCTAGGGATTGAAATCTCACGGGCAGGCCTGTGCAGCAAGCGCCTTTACCAACTGACCTGGGTTTTCTTAATATGGTCATAACAGGCTGTGTAGTGGCAGAGACTACACTACCGAGTGACTGTTTTCAAGAATACGGGTTTAGATGACAACTAAAGATTTTGAAGAACAAACACTTACGTAGTCCTTTAAAGGACACCAGGTCCCATCTAGTCTCCACCTTTAGGGATTACCTAGTATAAACTGTGTAATATCTTTGAGTTTGGGATTCTTATTATTGTCTCCATTTTACAAATGAGAAAACTGAGGCACAAAGGTGCTTTTTGTTTGCTTGTTTTAGTGTCTCAAGACAGGGTTTCTCTGTGCAGCCCTGGCTGTCTTGGAACTCTGTAGACCAGTCTGGCCTCAAACTCAGGGATCTGCCTGAATTAGAGGCACCACTCTATCTGGCTGATGTTTTTCGTTTACAAAAGTCACACAGCTAGGAAAGGGCTGCAGCATCTGAGCCCCCACAAGCAGGACTCTGGGTTCCTGTGGGCCATGTTCTTCTGCCCCTCAGAACTGTCCCAAAGCATCTCCACTCTCCCGCTCACATTAACCAAGAAGTAGCAATGGACAAAGCAGGCAAAGTGCCCTGGACTCTTTCATATGAAGGACCTTCACCTGGTCAGCGTTTCCCTCCTGCTTCGGCCCATCTACCTTTGAGCTTAGCCTTTTCCTTTGATTGTCACATGCCCAGTTTTTGATGTCTTTTCTCAGGAGGTTCCTCCTTTATTCTTGCTGTTGTTGCTTGCCTCTCTGCCAAGTCCCAGCCTTGAGTGGCCATTCTATCATAAAGTTTTTCTGCAGAAGCAAGAATGAAACCAAGTGGAAAATCTCTGTGACAGTTTATAGTGGTTGTGAATTTTACCCCAAGGAGACACACTTCTGATATTCCTGTGAGGATTATCCAGAGTAGAATAGTTGGCATGGGAAGATTTACCCTAAACATGGGTTCTAGACTGCAGGAAAAGGAGGCGTGAACTGAACACATCATTCATTGCTATGTGACCAACCCCTTCACATTCCTGACACCATGACTTCCCACCACGATGGACTGTGTTCCCTGCTTCTCCTTGCCAGAATTTGGTCACAGTCAGGAGAACAGTAACTAATACAATGCTTGATTACTAGAGGTCTTTGATCTCAGTATCCAGGGCTAAGACAGTTTGGAAGTTGGTGAGTTCTACCATCACCAATATACTGAAGGCCCCAAGTTCCTCCTGTTTTCCCATTTCACATGTTTCCTGCAGATTGATAGTCATAATTTCAATATAGCTGCTACCTTTCCAGGACATCTCCACACTAACCCTTTTGAAGGACAGAGAGCCTGCCTTAGGCCATAGGTTTACTCTGATCCCATCACTGGCAGAGGAGTAAGGGCACTAAGATCAGCTTCAACCACGGAATCACATGCTCTGGGCTTCCTGAGCTACGGATCTTCTGAGCCTTGAGTGTAGCCGCAATACCTACAGTGGTCACGTCCAACCCGGAGTAGTCCCACCCACATACCAGTGCTGTAAAAAGGCTACCATCTTCTGTGATTTCTAAGACCTGAAACTGTAGAGAGGCCAATCAGGATTTCCCCAGGAAGCCCGGGAGGTGCCACAGATATCTGAACCAAACCAGATCTATCAGGTGATGGCAGAAGAAGTGGCTCTGAGAAGCAGGTTTGAAAATGAGCATGAAAGGAGAGAACTAGGGAACTAAACAGCCCATGATGACACTCTGGTATGCCACACAACATCATGCTTCCACCTGCCCCACCTCCCACACCTCTGGTTCTGACTCCCAAACTTTCTGTGTTAGTAATTTTCTCACCACTGTGACAAAATGCCCCAGGGAGGCAGCTCCTGGGAGCAAAGGTTTATTCTGGGTTACAGTTTCACAGGAGAAGGCATGGCAGAGGGACCCAAGGTGGCAGGAGCGTGTGGTATTCTTTACATGGTAGCCAGACTAGAAGATGCATATAACCCTTAGGGCCTGACCCTATCAGCTAGCATCTGTCATCTAGGCCCTGAAGCTCAAAGGTTCCATAACTTCCCAATTCAGTACAACCAATGGGAGACCAAGTGCTCAAAACCACAAGGCTGCTGGGGTGACAGCTCAGATTGAAGCCATTTATTTCAAATTAGGGATTTAGAAGCATATAGGCATCAGGATAACTAGGTTCAGGGGACAGAGAGCCATCCTGGCCCCTTGGCAGCAAGCACAGGACATACACACAGAGACTAGCCTTTCTGCCACTTGCCTGGTGGGCAATACCAGGAAGGCAGCTGTGAAGAGTGCCGAAGCCCTTTGGGCACGGATTTCCTGCAGTAATTCTGGCTGACCTCTGAGTTAGTCTAGTATGATCAAAGAGTACACACAAACATACTCCCACCCCACCTCAGAGGTCACCTATGGAATCACTTGGTGGAGGGAGACAAGGAGCTTCAACCTGCCCTCAGGTGGTCAAGTCTCAGAGGTGGTCAGGTCTCTCTCAGAGAACAAGACAGTTTCATGGTTGCTGGTGGCTAAGAAAACTCACCGAGACGACTCAGGCTAAATCACATTGAATTTAATAATCACAGATTTAAAAGGGTTGATAAGCAAAGGCCTCAGCATTAATATGTAAAGGAGAAAAGACACAGTGCTCTTTTCTCTTCCTGCTCACGACCTCTCTCCTTCTTACACTAACAAATAAGTAAAAGCGCTTGTGATTTCTGCCAGGTTTATCTAAATGAAATTTAGCACATTTATAGCTGGGATAGCCCCAGTTGCTAAAATGTACTAAGCAATAAGTGGGGGGATCCAGAGTATGCAGTCATATAATACAATGACTCAAAGAAATAATTATACTTGACTCTTTGTAAAGCTTAAGATTTATGTGCGTGGTGAAGGAGCAGTGTGGTTTAATACTGTGCACGCAGACAAGAACCGCCCTCCATGTCAACCTATGACATAAGATTCCACATTAATCAAACATTTTCTAAGAGATGAAAACACACTCTCAAGTTGGCTCTGAAAACATATAAACCAACACACACCATGGTAAAATGCAGAGTACACTTTCCCGATGCTATTGGACAAGAACAGTGCCACTGTTCCAAGATCAGGCCCTTAAGGAAGTCACGGTAGTTGGAAAACTCCATTAATAAATGAAGTAAGATGAAGACAGATAAAAAGTACACATTTTGGCTAGCAGAATGGTGTAAATCAAGAGTTGCTGGCTAGGATTTCAGTTCACTCTGCGTCAGTATAAACTGGTCCAATCATTCTGGAAAACCAGAAACCATCCAGTAGCACCTGCTTCAAGTTGTTCATTTTATAGAAATCTGACCACAAACATCTCATGTATATAAATGTTTATCGTAACGCTGCCTTGACAGAAACTGGAAGCAACTGAAGAAACAACTGAAGAAAATGTGGCGCACTCATTACATCTGAGGAAGAGTGAGATACCACTAGTAAGCAAGTTGGTAGACGTCGGGGTAGTCTGCATAGGATACTACCTATGTTCATGTTGTAATAATGTAATATGTGGGTCATGGTATATTGAGAAAATATCATTGAGAAACATTGAAGAACTTTTACCCCCTAAGTCATGCCTACCTATAACAATCAAATTGGTGAATATATGTTATTTTAATGATAATTTTATAGTTCCCAAAAGAGCACAAATGTTCTCTTCTGCTCTACAGCAATGGGATCAATAGTAACTAGGCATCATTACTAAGAGGACACACTATGAAAACATTGGAGGCATTATTGCAATCTGGCTCTGTGTGAGTGGAGCCAGGTGAAGTCAGTGCCATTCCAGAAACGGTCTACACACGAGGCTAGAGAAAATAGGTAGGTTGCTTTTCTATTTTGTTGAGACAGAGTCTCTGATAATGTTCAGGCTAGCCTTGAACTCACAATTATTTGTTACTGTATCATTTGAGTTCAGGAATTAGGGGTGTGTGTACCCTCACACCTGGCTTGGATCAAGTGTTCCGAAAAGAAAGTTTTACAAAAAATGTACATACTCTTATAATATAAACTGAAATTCAGAATTCTGAAAGTAAAAAAAAATTGGAAATTCCTCCCTTCCTTCACTCATTCTACTTGGGGGATGAAATATTACTGGTTTGGCATGTGTAACTCTATCCACTCACATACATGAATACACACGGCTTTCATTTATCTGTATCTACACAAACATAAATATTTATACACATCCATACGCATATAAATACACACACCACATATTGTTTTATACTTTGATTTTACCTGGAAAGATAGCACAGATAATTTTCTAGGCCTGGGGAGTTCATGTCACACAGTGTCTTAGTTTCATTCCTGTTGGGATAAACTACCCTGACTCACATAACATAGAAAAGAAAGAATTTATTAGAGTCTATGATTACAGGTTAGAGGCCATCCCAGCATGGAAAACAAGGTGGCAGGGATTTGAAACAGCTAATCCTATTACATCCAGAGTCAAAAGAAGAGAACAATGAATTCATACATGCTTCCTTGTGCTCAACTCACTTTCTCTACCCTTCCACAGTTCAGGATGTCCTGCCTAGGGAGTGGTGCTGCCCAGAGTGAGCAGGTCTTTCCACCTCGATAACTGTAATCAAGATAGCCCTGCATAGGTGCGTCCACTAAGCTAACTGATCTAGCCAACCTCATACTGACACAAAACTAATCGTCACACAAAAGAACTGTCACTTAACTTACTGGTTTGCTAATAATGAAGCAATAAAATTCCCCTCCCCAAAATATGTCAAGGAGGACATTATACATTTTGATTGCATACGACAAACTTGTCCTTTAAAAAGACTGGAAGAATTTACTAGAGTAACTATAATTTTTTTCTGCTTCAAAATATCTCAATTATCATTTTAGGTAATTTAAGCTATAGAAGAGAAGAAGAGAATCTCATTTCCAGAATGCCCTTCCTTTTGTTTGCTTTAGTAAGGTAGAATTTGGGTTCTTGTTAGGTCATTGTTCCATTACTCTAAACAGCCGTATGTATCCTTCCATTTAAATTTGGCAATGGTGTTTGTCTGGCAGTGCTGGGGGTCAAACGTAGGGGCTTGTGTAGGCTAGGCAAGTAGCTGCATTATTGATACATCTCAAGCCCTTTTTTTGTTTGAGGTAGTATCCCACTCTGCATTGCATGCTGGCCTGAAGTTCACCATGTAGTCCGGGCTGCTCTGAAACTCATGTTCCTCCCATTGAAGCGTCTCAACTGCTGACCGGGTTACAGGCTTTTCACCCCAACCTTACCTGACAACAGTATTTTCAGATATCACACAGCAGCTTATTAGAAGAGCACACTAGTCTCCAAGGGGTTGGGCATGCACTCTGTGCACCACAGGAAGCAAGGAAGGAGGCATAGAGCTGGAAGCATACTGTCAATCAGCCTTGGTTCCCACACGATGTGTGAACACTGCTTATAGGAATCACATAGCATCCGTCTTGCTGAAAATTTCATCGTTCAAACAGATTGATGCCATTCAATCCCTGCAAGTAATGAAGCTGTTGTGGTCCAGGAAGGCACTGTGGGACCCCATGCTGCTTCCTCTCTTTCCTTGCAGGTCTCTCAGTCCTGCAACTGTCTACCTTGACCTCAGACAGGCATGGGCCAAAGGGCAACAGCCATCCTGGGTTTTTAATAGCTGGTGCTTTGTCTTTGTACCTAATATTCAGTCACCACTATGGTCCAGGTTCATAGAGAAGTGGATCAGCAGAGCCAGCAAGAGGTTCAGCACCTACAAGCTCTCTGCTCCTCTTTAATCCAGGGGCATGGACATCACTCACTGCATTTTCATTTGCTGGACTTCTGTAAACTTTATAGGCATTTCCAAAAAAATACACCTCCAATGGAGTTTACCCACATTGGTGGCAGACTGTTTCAGTCAGGCTGTCAGCTTGGAAGTGGTGTTGACCAAGGATAAGAAGGCAACAGCTATGCTTAGTGAAGTCATCAGCTCACGGTTTTACTCCCTGAGAAAACTCAAGGCAGTCACGTATGTACATGTACGTGGTGGCTGATCTTGATTGCCAGCTTGACTGCATGGACAAGAGTTGAGGAGATTGGTGAGGCATACCCTGAGTGTGTATGTGTGTGTGCGCGCGCACGTGTGCACGTGAGGGCAGTCCAGAGAGGATTAACTCAACGAAGAAGAGCAATCTTGAATAAAGAAGGCACCATCCTGGAGGCTAGGTCCAGGGTAAATCAAAAGGGAAAAGGGAGAAATCCAGCTATGGCAGGCATGCTCCCTCTTTCCTGGTTGCCATGAAGCAAGCTGTTCTGTCCATCAGAACTCCTACTGTAATAGACTTGAAACAATCAGTCAAAATGAAGCTTTCCTTCCTTAAGTTGTTTATAAAGGGCATTGGGTTGCAGTGACTACCAAACCAACATGGAGCACACACATATGCACACATGTATCAATACTTATTTTACATATATGCAGATGATAGACATGCATGATTTACTTCTTTATTCATTTAAATATCTCCCTTTGGCTGAGAGTAAAATAATAAATATATTAAAAAGGGGAAAGGAAGACAACACACAAGTATGATTTATTCAAAATATACAATATTCAGGTTATAGTATGGCAAACCTTTGCCATTATTTCAAGATTAGAAGCCTACTGTAGCATCTGATCTTGAAAAGGTTGCACTGTCAGCACTGAGTAGGGGACAAAGGACATTGTCTGTGGTCCAGAAATTGCTTCTCAAAAATTGGCTTCTGAAGTTTATTAAAGGAAAATGCATTTACTAATTATATATATATATATATATATATATATATATATATATATATCCAAAACAATTTAACAGCCAAATCTTATGAGCTTGGCTGGAGCTATATTTGGCA
>JAQHUG010000079.1:2385460-2416007 GCA_028555095.1 Dicrostonyx torquatus
TCACTTTTTCTTTTTACTTCTAAGAACCCAAGCAAATTGATGAAATGAAAATAAAAATAAATAAATAAAATAAAAATAGGCCCTAACACTCTTAACTTTAGTGGATGAGAATGAGAGAGGGGCCAATGGCTAAGCAATGCCTGGCAAAAGGTGAAAGACACCAAGAAAAGAAAGTTAATGGTTTGGGACGACATCAGCATCCGTCAGGAAAAACAGGACACCTTCCAGATCCCAGCCACAGGCCCTGGCAGGAAATGGCAATCACTTGCATTCAGAGCTGATGAGGGCTACAGGGCTGCCAGCCTCCTGCCCTAGAGCGGGCACAGAGGGTTCTGGTCGTGGGTGAGCTTCAAAGCGGTCCTTGGTGTGCCTGCTTCCCTGTCTACTCTGCCCCAAACACAGATCCCTCACGAAGTGATCATCCGAGAAGTCACACACATGGGCTCTCTAGCACCTCGTATTGGCTCTTTGTTTACAACAGTGAGGAAGCATGAACACACATGCACATATCCGTCTGCTAGGCCTTCTTCTAGTGTGAGCTTTCCAAAGATTCCTGAAATACAAACAGGCCCCCTGGACAGAGCTGCAGGAAGGCTGTACCCTACCATGTTTGGGTAAAGGTAATCACAAATGGCCTCCTACCCGCTCCACCCCAGAACCATCAATGTGTGCATCCCACAAGTACCTCTGGAGTTCACACCAGGGCAGAGGGGACAGAATTAGGGGGGAAGGGCCAGAGGGGAGTGTGTTGGCTGGGCCTTGGGTGGACCTGGGAAGTACTCACTGCACAAATCCTTTCAGTGATAGTAAAGGCAACTCTTAGTGTTCTGGAGTGACTGAGACCTTGGTTGGTCAGGCCAGTGACTTGTTTTGACTTACTCTGAAATGGTCTCTATGGTGGTAAGTTTGAAAACAGGCTCCAGGGAAAAAGATGGTGCCAGGAAAGGCCCATCAGGAAGGGGCTGTAAGGGTCCGGCTAAGAGAGGAAGGGAGTCTGGTCCAGAGAGGCGGTGGTGAAGATGGGGAGAACTGATGTCGGTGTGAAGGTGGAAGCAACAGACATGTGGCGGGACTGCCATATTCTGCAGGGGAGTGGGTTTGGAGGAAGAGAGCAGGGGTTAAAATGTGGGTAGCAAGTTTAAGAGGTGAATTAGTCAAGGAGTGCAGCCATCTCAAAGCACAAGTCTGCACTTTATCAGAAAGGGCCAACCAACTAGAAAGCAGGCTCCATGAGGGCAGCCACTTTTATTTTGTTTACTGCTGGGTTTCCACAATTTAGACTGGAGTTGGGGTGTGATGGGCCATCTGTAAACATTGTCTGAATAAATGGAAATGTAATCCCTACATAGGTGTGTGTATGTGTGTTCATGTGTGTGCAGGTGCATGTATGTACACCTGCATGCACATGTGAAAGCTAGAAGACAATGTCAACTGTTATTCCTCAGATACTGTCCATCTCGTTTTGTTGAGACAAGGTCTCTCATTGGCCTGGGGCTTGCCAAGCAGGCTAGGCCAGCTGGCCGGTGAGCATTGGGGATCTGCTTGTATCTGCCTCCCCAGTGCTGGGGTTATAGTGCCATGCCTGTCTTGCTGCTGCTGCTGCTGCTGCTGCTGCTGCTGCTGCTGCTGCTGCTACTGATGATGATGATGATGATGATGATGATGATGATGCTGATGATGCTGTTTTGTTATGATGTAGGTTCTGGAGCTCCGCTTGCGTCCTTGTGCTGGCAAGGTGAATACTTCATTGACTAAGCCATCTCATCAACCCCTTTCAGTGCCTTCTCACCAGACTGGTGAAAATTCCAAAAGAGCAGGGGAGTCAGCTGTTCTCTCCTGCACTCTGTGGCTTCCAAGGACCAAACTCAGCCCACTTGGCTGATACAGCAAGCACCAGGGTGGGTGGTCTTTTGAGAGACACATGGAGATGTCTAAGGCAGAGCCATGTCTTAACCATTTTACAATGCCAAATGCAACAGGCCTTTAAGTAAAGGCTTGGAGAACAAATTAATGTGTGGGTACAAAAAGCCACCCTCACAAGCTTTCTCTGCACTGGGACTCGAACCCAGGATCCTGAAAATGCTGAGTAGGTACTCAGCTGCTGATGTAACCCTGGGCGGGGACTATTTCTAGGAAAAGCCGGGAGGCACAGAGGAGGTTCCACTTGCCCCTGTGTGGTTTATCACACCACAAAATGCTTGAGGCAGACTTGGGAAAATACTAATAAGCTGCCATAAAACTGAGAATTGCAAGAATTTATCATTACGTTTTTTGCATTTCTATACAATTTTTCTTTTTGGACAGTAAGTCATTATGTAGACCAGGTTGCTTAAAAAAAAATACCCCATGATTCTCCTGCCTCAGCCTCTGGGTGTGTGCAACCACCTGACTCCTTAAAATTGTTATTTTTTTTTTGTTTCCCGAATGCCAATATTGTTTGTGTATAGCCAAGTGTAGGCCTATCACACAGCTTAATCCCTAGTAGTATAAACTCAAGACAGCAAGATTTAAAACAGCACCCATCAAATGGAAAACAGTTATTTGGCAAAAACCCTACCCAAACACAAAATTCAACGGACTAAAAGCAATCGGGACATTATGAGCGAACGAGACCGGAGGCCTGCCGTATTTCCCTGATTCTTTCCAGCGGGTTTATTTCTGGATGACCACATGCACAATTGCCTACACGATGGCTATGGAATTACACATGAACCTTCAGCAATTTTTTTCTTCAACAAAGGCTTGACTTTTGCCTTCTTCCCATGCTATAAGTCATATGATCTTGCTTATAAGATTCAGAACCACAGATCTTATTCCTTATTTGAGACACACAAGCTCTTCCACAACAACCAGTCAGAACACCAAAATAAAACTTTCAGAATAAACCTAAGCAGGGGGAGAACAGGGCCTTTTTTTATACTGCAGGACGGAAAGAGAAAAACAAACATTCATTTGAAATGGCAGGAGAGTCCGTTCTTAACCTCGTGTTTGCCGAGCTGTGTGACGAAAAGTTGACAAATGTATTTTAAAGACTGGGAGACTAAGCCTGTTGAACTTAAATGATATGACTCTGAAAAACATATTTATGTTATGTAATGAGCTAAAAAAAAAAGGTCATTTTGCTCTTCAAGGTGAGGTTGAATGAGGTTCTTAGTTTCCTGCTGCTAGTTGGTAGTTAGTTGATGGTAGTAGTTAGTAGTAACTAGTACTTGATCCCATGGTTACCCACTCTCTTCAGCAGAGGGTAGGTGGCTGTCAAGTGACCACTCTGAAGGTTGTGAAATTTTTAATAGCTGAATTCTACGCCTTCCTGTTCATGTGGTCTTCACCCTCCACTTCCTTCCTGCTGGCTCTGATGTAGTTCCGGCCTGGGTCCAGCACCTGCTGGGAAGCGTTTGTAGAAGATGCTATGATGCATTGCCAGCCTGATCTGCCTCAGCTGTTGGGAGCACTGTGAACTGACAGCTCTCAGCTCCCTCTGGAAATTGCCCTTCCTTTAAAGAGAGCTGCCTCCTCCAAGGGTAGCCCAGCTTTCAAGAGCCATCTTTCAGGAGGCGCTAATGGGAGTAGAGGGGAAAGGCAGTGCTCTTGTTCCAGCCAGGGATAACTCTTGGCTCCAGAGCTGCCTGTGAGGTCGGTTGTGGCTTCACTGGTCATGAATTGTAACTAAACCTCTCTGGGCTCACTTAACTCTGTCCTCTTCCTGGTCTCCTATACAGGGAACAATCCTCACAGGCCTGTTGATAACCTTCCTGCTTATTGACCTTGGTCTGATTGCTAAGCAACACAGTCTGCACCAGCGTGCATGCTGTTCCTGGCTCCAGTGTACGGTGAGTTGGGTTTGTTATGTTCTCACCTATGATCTGTGAGAAGTAACGTAAGCCCCATTGGAGGCCACACCCCCCATTTCCAGACCCTAAAACGCGCTTCACTTTACTGTCAACATTCTATGAGCCTGAAAGATAGTAATGAACTGTGCTTGTGACGGGCTAGCTAGTATGGGGAAATCCAAATCTTGACTTTTGTATGACTCTGGCCAGTTTGTTGTCATTACCACATGTGTGAAGTGCCCACAGAGGTCAGAAGAGGACACTGGATCCCCTGGAACTGAGGCTATTGACAGTTAGGAGACATCATATGGATGCCGGGCCTTGAACTCACTCTATTCTGAGTGATGCACCAATATTGCCATCACCACCTTATTAATCCCCTTCCCTTCTGACCTCCACTATTCTACCCTCTTGAACTCTGCCACCCTCACTGCTGCCAGCAATAGTTCTAAGTCAATAACTCCCTCTCCTAAAAGTCTAAGGGAAAATATCAGAAGTACAAGACCATTTGAGGGCAGGTGTCACTCTCAGTCCAAATGTCGCTGTCACTCTTTCTGTTCATCAGGTTTTGAGGAAATCCTTTTTGCCTGAATGCCCTTCTCTTTCCCTGCACCTACAGTTCTCTACTTGTCCTTCACAGACCAGCATAGGGATCAGCTCCTCCCGGAAGTCTACCATGGTCTGCCTTTCCTATTACTCTTGTCTGGTGTGGGTGTTCTCTGAGTGTCACCTGAAAGTCAGTCACTTTCCTAGAGTGTTAGCTTCTTAGCATTCTCCCCTCCTTAACCTCTTGTTTATGGAGGGCAGGGGAGATGCCTCCTGCTAACCTTTGGAGCCGTAACTGGTAAGAGAGTGAGCTGATGTTCATTATTATAGGTGTGAATGAAGAAGCAGATTGATCAATCACTGGTCATATAAGTCATCACATTTTATATAAATAACAATGAACTGAACAAAAGTAAGCTGATCACTTACTTGAGCATTTTTAAATTAGAATCTTAAATGTTTGCACTGAGTTTGCATTTAGGGGTGGGGTGCTTGTGTGTGGGGAAGATGGACAGAGCAGGACATTAGGTGTCTTCTTCTATTGCTTTTCCTTGCTTCCTTGAGGCACGGTCTCTCACTGAACTGAAGCTTACCATGTTGGCTAGGCTGGCTGACCAGTCTTCTGTTGCTTTTCCTTTTTTCCTCAGACAGGGTCTCTCACTGAACTAAAGCTCACCATTTTGGCCGGGCTGGCTGACCAGTGAGCTGTGACTTCTGTGACTTGGATTACAAACACGTGCTGCTATGCTCAGCTTTTTGTGTGAGCGCTGTGATTCAAACCCAGGTTCTTACGCCTGCATAGTAAGCACTCTACCCAGCCCCTTAGGTTTTTGATGAGAAAATCTTTCAAATTCTGTTTTTCTGTGATAGAATTGTGGGCTTTTCTTCCCTTAACATTCTTTACCCCACACTGCTTCTTAAAATGTAGTTTCTTACTCTAAAGAGGAAGGTGGTAATTTTTTTTCAAATTGATACCAGTCATTTAACTCTAAGCAGCAGAGTCACAGATAGTTATTCTACTCCAGTAGTAGCAGAGCAGCCACAGATGGGTTACTGCTTAGGTGTGTGACAATAAAACTTTATTCATAAACACAGAAGAGCAGTTTCCAGAGTATAAAATGAAGGGTCAGAGCAAGTAAACTGCATGTGTTTTAAAATAACAGAGACCACCAAATGCTTGGTGCAGACTTGTCTTGGGGGACACATGGCTTTTTTTCAGTCAAGCTAGGAAGACACAAAACTCAAGTGTTAGCACTCTGGATCATCATAGAGAAATGAGCTCAGAAATCTGACTACTAGATGCCTATGGCTTTCTAGATTTATGTATGGGGTTAAAAGAACATGGGACTAAAAGTCTGGCGGTGGTGGTGCATGCCTTTAATCCCAGCATTCAGGAGGCAGAGGCAGGCGGATCTTTGCAAGTTCGAGACCAGCCTGGTCTATAAGAGCTAGTTTCAGTGCAGGCTCCAAAGCCACAGAGAAACCCTGTCTCAAAAAACCAAAAAAAAAAAAAAAAAAAAAAAGAACATGGGACTGCCCATGAGAACACTTCAAATACCCTACATCTAACCCATACACGAAGGAATTCTTGCCTTCTTTCTTAATAAACATTTACCCACTGAAGATGGAAACTTAATTTCCATATAGCTTGTCTCAGGTATAAAACCAATAGCAATACTGTCAGTGACCTTTTATCCCAGACACTCTGAGCTCAGTGCTAAGGTTTTATAAAAACAAGGACCTGCCTTTATTAAGTATTTTCTTATGCGTGCGAAGTGTCAAGTGCTTTATGAATATATCTCCTGAGTTTTCCCCTTGATCCCATACTGCAGTTATAGTGCTGCCTTGTTACCCAAGAGGAAGTAAGGTTCAGAGAGGGGAAGTAATTTGTACAAGGTCAGGCTTGGTCAAGTGAAGCCTGCAGACTCTTCAAGTCCTGAACACTGCCTTCTCTTCTGTGCCAGCTGCCTGTCCCAGAGGAGCTGATCCAAGCCACTTCTAGTCATAAATACCCCAGATTCAGTTCAAGTTGTGTCCTGTTGGAGGCAATGACTCCATTCACAGCTTATAGGAAATTCTACCTTGGGGACTCTGGTGAGGAGAAAATCTAACCCCAAGTAACAAACGGAGGGCTTTGTTAGAGCGTGCCACACTTCACAAAAAGCAACAAGGGTTGTTCTTTTATCAACAATATTCCCCTATCACGTTCTAACTCATACGAGTGAGACAATTAATTACTACAATGCATCCCATCCAGGAGAGGTATGAGTGGGACAGGCAAGCAGCTGAAGAATGAGCTTTGAGGATTTGGCCTAAATTATAGGTGAGTTCTCAAGTCTTGTACCTGACTGAATCAAACTTAAGTCTTTGCTTATACAGTGGGTCTTTGTCAAACAGTCTCAGGGGCCCGCTCTTCTTGCTGCTTACTTAGCCCCATTACTACAAAAATGCCTTATAGTAAATACCATCATTATTCATAGTTTGTTGGCAAATTAAATCACTTGCTGT
The DNA here is from genome assembly GCA_028555095.1 of Dicrostonyx torquatus. Lineage (NCBI taxonomy): Eukaryota > Metazoa > Chordata > Mammalia > Rodentia > Cricetidae > Dicrostonyx > Dicrostonyx torquatus. Next base: position 2,392,345 of record JAQHUG010000079.1, read on the forward strand.
TCCAGCATCGAGAAGTGGAGGAAGTGTTCAATTCCAAAGAAATTATGCCTTCCCAGCTTTGCCAGCCAGGCAAGGATATCACTGCCAAAGGCTTTATGAATAGGTGAAGGATCGTCTTTCAAGTGTAGTATATGAATAAACAAAACACCCTAGAGGCCTGCCAGATATTCCAGGTAATGGATATCTCCTGCCCCACCCTGCTCGCTCGCTCTCTAGAGTGATCCAGCAAACAAGACTATTGAGAATAGAGGCAAGAAAACTGACACCTTAGAAAAATCAATAAGATGATAAAAAAAAATAGGTTGAGTAACACACAGTACTCTGGTGTGCATCCAGTTCACAGGGCAGCACACTGGGCAGAGTGGCAGCATATGCTTCTGCACGGTTTAGAACTCAGAATTCTAGGATAGCAATATAGGGATTTTCATCCCGAGCCCCCACACTCAATTCAAACAACTGCAGCAAAAATATTTAAAAGGTATTTGTGTCTTCATCTTTGAACTTATCCTGAAGAATAAGCCTTATTATTGAGAGAATGCTCAACTTGAGATTCTCATTATGTGAGAGACGCCGCTGGTTGCATTTAAATTGTGCATGGGATATGTGTGTATCCATGTGCATGCCTGAAGGCCAGAGGAGGACTTTGGGTGTGCTGCCCTATCACTTTCTGCCATCCTTCCCAGGGTTTCTCATTGAGCCTGGAAGTAGGACTGGGGCCAGCAAGTCCCAGCAATCCTCCTGTTTCAGTTACCAAAGGCACACACGGCCATGCCCAGTTTCTTACGTACGTTCTGAGTATTTGAACTCAGCTCCTCGTACTTGTACCGTATGCTCTCTCACTTTTTGAGCCATCACCCTAATCCCTGGCTGAATTTTAATCAGATATTGTACCCTTCCTCAATGTCCCTTCATTTGATTGGTAGAGCTTTGGGGGAGCACCCTGATCTAGAGCATGGATTAAACCACAGTTAGATTCACAACTGAATAGAGCCTGTGAGAGGTGGAGGCTTTGATAAGAGGAAATGGGTGACCAGGAGCGTGTCTTTGAAGGACACATCGTCTCCATGGTGTCATCTTCTCTATTTCTGTATTCTGACTACCACGATGCAGTCATATTTCCCTAGCCATGGTCTTCCACTATGATGGTTTTGCCTTGCAACAGCCCCAAAGAATGGAATCAGTCAGGCATCCCGGACTGAAACCTTGAGCCAAAATAAATCCGCCCCACTAAGTGGTTTTCTCAGGTATTTGTTGAGCATCGGACACTGACTAACCAGGCAAATATGTGGTCAGTGGGCCCTAGCTCATTGCCAGTTTCAGACACTGCCTTATACTCCAATCAGGCAATCTGGTGTTTTTTAGCCCCTTTGTTTATTATTACCACCTTAAAGAGTCTTTTATTTTAATGTATGTTTTTGTTTGGCAATCCACTCATTCCTCACTAAAAAATAAACCATTTATTTATTTGGGTTTGCATGTGGGTGGGTGGGTGCCATGCGTATGAGTGGAGGTCAGAGGACAACTTGTAGGAGTCTGCTTTCATTCCACCATGTGGGTTCTAGGGACTTAAGTCAGGTCATTAGACTTGGAGGCAAGCTCCTTGACCTGCCGAGCCAGCTCACTGGCTCCCCTTTCCACTTTTAATGCCACACATTAAATATTTGCTTATTTATTGTTATCATCATTGCTATTATTGACACACTGAGAATTAAACCCAGGGCCTCACATATGCTAGGCAAGTGCTCTACCAGTGAGCTACATGCCAGACTAAGGAGGAAGCTTTTTCCTTTTGCATCTCCTCCTGAAACCATTTTTGTTCCTTCTGGGCCATATCATGCCACTGAGGATGTATGGAGAGTCATCCTGTTCCCTGAGCCAATTAGTGCATGGCATCGTGGTAGTGCATGACATCTGGGTGGGCAGACCCTACATTAACGGCCCAGAGGTGGATTAAAGCAATTCACTCTTTTTTCTGGCTATGTTGATATGTAAGCCTGACGGATGGCCACATTTGTCACACACCAGGAAGAAAGGAGTCTGAGGAGGATAGGCTGATAAGTGCACACAGCAGGCTGGGGAACCAAGCGCAGCGCCCTGGTCAACCCACACCACACATTTGCTCTCCCAGTGTCAGCTGCATCGCTGTCACTCCTTCTTACTCCATTGCTCTAACCACCATAAAAAAATCCTAGATAGAAGAGATATTTTCTGAATGCTTTCCAAGCTCTAGGCAGTGTGCTAAATATTCTACACGTCAATTAACTCTTATTAAACCTCTTTAATTGGTATTGTTCTACCCCACTTTACAGAGGATGAAAGTGAAGCACAGGAAAGTTAATTTCCCCATGGTCCCACACTGGGAGAGCGAGCTTGGATTCATCCCTTGTCTTTCTCGGGGGCTGAGGGTAGAAATCGTTTTCTTTACTACTTTTCAGTCTCTATAGTCTGCATCACTATTTTATTGCTCAGCATTTGAGAAGCGTTTTTGTTTGTTTGTTTTTTAGTTTGTTTGTTTTTTGGAAAAATGATCTTTCTAAGCTAGCGATGGATGGAGCTCAGAGGTAGAGTACTCACCTAGAAAGACCAAGGCCCTGGTTCCATACCCAGAACTAAACAAACAAACATCTTTAAAAATGACCACGCATTAGGTCTGTGACTCAATCTGGGATATTGGATAGCAAGCCCCAGGTGAATGAGAGACCCTGTTTCAAAACTAAGGTGAATGATATTGCTGAGGAGTGATACTTCTGGCCACACATACATGCACATGTACTGCATACCTGCCTACATGTGTGCGCCCACATACTCATGAGCCCATATACACAAAACATTTTCAAAATTGAAAAGAAGAACAACTGATCAATCTTCCGGAGAAGCCAAAGACTCTCGGGTGTTCGGAGGCTTTATTTCTAAATTGCTCAGTAACAGCATTAGCATTAAGCCACAAATCCTCTGAATCCGTGGCCGGTGGGGCAGAGCCTGTCTGCTTGGCTACGATCTTTGAAAGTTCCTCAGATATTAAAAAGGAAAGGCAGCACGACACAGGGGTGGGCCCTTACTCTAGAAACAAAACTGAACAGGGACTTCCCAAGAAAGAAAAGGTCTGCCTGGTTCCCAAAAGCCAGGGGTGTAGTCTCCTATGGCCAGATGGGCTCTATCTACAATTCCCTAATGCTCTCAAGCCCCAGCAGCCTTCCAGGGCTCTCAATGCACCCTGCTGGCTCCATTTCAAAATGCATAATATCATAGACATGTTAGGCAAGCCAGGAGCCATGGAATCATAGGTTAAAATGTTCTTTATATTTTAACAAGGATGGAAAGCAAACATTCATTCCTCATAACTCTCAGATTTTGTCCTTAGCTGGTCTTTATTCTATCCGGTTGATGGAAGACTATGACTTTTCAAAATCAAAGCTTGGTCACATGAGGGAGACACTCTGATAGATACATTTCAGCCCTATTAGGGATAGGGTCAAGCTACATGTGAGGGGTTTCAAAACTGTAACAAAGTTACCCCATACCCAGGAAATAAGTCCAGGTAAAACCTTCATAATTTAACTCTGTAGTTTCTTTTTAAAATTTTATCTTAAAGATCTTAATAACCCAGAGGACTTTTAAATCCATATACTACTGTTCATAAAAATTCAGGCAAGTTGCAGTCCGAGAGAGGATGAATGGTCTCCTCATTGGGCAAAGTTGCTACAGATTTTGCCTGCAAGATGGGGCCAGCAAAGCAATAAAGAGGCTGTGTTGTGTGACAGATTAAATCCAAGCCTAAGCATTGCAGTGCTTGGCCAAGCCACCCTTCCCTTCCCTAGCCCGACTCCCTCCCACAAAGTGCTCAGATTCTGCTGTCCTTCCTCCCCAAAGCCAGTCGACACAGCACAGCATCAGCTTTTCCTGGCTGCTCTCTGCAAGCCGAGGCTGCCTGCTGGAAAAGCGCAATAAAATCAGAAGGAAGAAGGCAAATTCACTAAGACATGCTGACAGCAAGCAATGATGGGAAATCATAGCTTTTGAAATGGCCACCCCCAATGAAACGAAATAGAAATAATCCTCTCAACCTCAAAGTCGCTTTCCATAAACGCTCTGTTACAAAGGCACAGTCCCCTTTACTAGTGCCAGTAGGTAGGTACCTCCATCACTTTATAACACATGGCTGCCAGTGTGTGTGTGTGTGTGTGGGAGTAACTCCCAAGTGCCCCCATGTCCAACTGGAAACAAAAATGTCAGGCAACCGTTAACAGAGCTGCTGAAGATCTGACCCAAGCACCGAGCTACCCTTTAGAAGTTGAAAACAAACATATCGGAAGCGTGAGGTTATGAAATCATACAGGTGGACCGGCTCCCGGCTGAGCGCCCGCATCCCGCAATGGCCCCAGGCGCGGGCTCACGGGCTCACCTGGTACACGTCCCGCAGCCCGCACCAAGTCCGCAGCACCTGGTGGCAAGCCCGCAGCCTCTCGGTGTACCATCTCCGCAGCGTGGACACAGTCAAGTTCCACACGAAGCGGCTGCCGCTGAACAGCAGGTCCTCTACTCCGCACATGAACACCGAAGCCATTGCCGCTGCTTTCCCTCCAAGCTGAGGTCCCCGATACTGGGCTCGCCCCTCGGCTGCAGCTGACAACCCCCAGGAGTCAGATCTGCCACCAAACTCGCCTTTCACTGTATGTCCCGGCCAGGTTGGGGCGGCATGCCCCAGGATTGGGCGTCCGCCAGCCAACGGCTGCGGCTGGCACGGAGGCTGTGTCACCCCGCCCGCCCGCAGCGCCAGCTTCCTAAGCTCCGCCAGGCCAGCCCAGGGCGCTCCCTGGGCGCGGGAAGCCCGGGCCGGTGAGGACTCCCCGCCGCGCTGCTCCAGGGCACAAGGCCACTGGTGGAGCCCAACAACTCTTTGCAGGACTAGTGGGGAGCTGCATTTCAGTGCGCTTGCAAACACCACACACACACACACACACACACACACACACACACAGAGCCCAGGGACCCCTTTAATCTATTCTATAAGTTCTCTGCCTTGCATCTTGCTCTGTCCCCACCTCACTGATAAACACCTTTGGGAAAGTCACAGAGGCAGAAGGAAGGGGAAGAAAAAAAAAAAAAAACCAGTAACATCTCCCTTTAGATCTCACCCCTGGGGGAATTGTGCATGTTTTCTTGGCTCTACTGAAGCCAGATGTGAAGAGCCTCAAAGCAACAGGGTGCACACACCTCCAGACTGTCTTTGCTCCTAACTTGAGGGTCTTCAAGTGAATGCCAGCCTGCTGAGGCCACAAGCAAAGCAAGTCCCCTGGCACCCCCATTAGTCCAGTTCCAGGGCAGCTGTGGGCTCAGAAGGAAAACTAGGTGTCTTTGGTCCTCTGCAAACAGCATCCACTTGTGACTCGTGGGAGCCAGAAGCTTCGAAAGAGGATCCCTGGTCAGTTCATATAATATTCAGTCTCAGGACATGCCCAGCTGCAGCTGGCACCACGAACCAGAATGGAGAGCTTGCCATTCAAAAACAAATAAGAAATAAGTAATTAAAAAGAAAAAAAAAACCTGTTCCTCAGCTCAAGAAGTCATGGGACAATTCATGCTTTTTAAAGGTCTCCCATCTAGACTGATACCGTCTAAGGCATTTGAAAAGGGAATCCAAGGAGTCCCACACACTCCGAGTCTGGATTTTCTTTTGGAATGTTTGTACATTGCAGTCTCCCAGAATCCTACCCCATTTCTCAGAGCGAGATCACTGCACCTTGGGAGCAACCCAATTAAATCCATTGGATCACATACACACACAAAGACATGAGAGTATAAGTGGGGATACCTGGGGGACCAGCAGAAAGGGGAGGGAGTCAGGAGAGGCAATGGGGATGATCATGATCAAATTACATCATTCACGCGCATGAATGTATCACATGAAGCCCATTATTATATAATTAATGTATGCTAATAATAATAACAAATAAAAAACCCCGCTGTACCAGATTCCAGGATGGAGATATTCTCAGGTGTTTTCCTCTGAATTCACCTGTTGGACAATGGTGAGCATTTCATTGGTGGATTCACACCTGTGCTATTATCTTTGCTATTAAGTGGCAGGGAGGTAAGATGCCAAAGCTTTTCTTCCAAACAAGCTCCGAGGCCTCAGGACAGATTATCCGTGAGTCAATTAGCTTCATTTCAGGTTTCAAATGTGCCCTTAGCATCTTAATTCAGGTGAAACACAAGCATTCAAAGCAACACCAAAATCTGTCCTCAAAAAATCCCTGCTGGCTTCAAAGTGGCTGCAATTGGAAAACTTTTTTTTTAATTGCTTGGTGGTCTGTAGGATTCGTAGACACAGCTGCTCTGAGAGCTGCTGATCTTCCTTGGCAATAAACCTGTCTGCCCATTCGTATCAACATTCTGGCTGTAGTGCACCAGGATAACAGTCGTGGTGTTTACACACAATCTGATACAGGAGGTTTGACTGAATTGGGATAAAATGAACCAAGCGAAATGTGGAAAAGAAATGTCACCTTGCTGATGGGAAATTACTGAACTTCAGAAACCGGCCTGTAAAGTAAACCTTGAGTACACACATCTTCTTTTAATGATGAGGCTGACTCAGTTCTCGGAAATGTCAGGCAGCCTAGGGAATACCAGAATAACACCCCCAGCAGGTCAATTACCCATGTCTCGTGACACTGTCCTCCGAGAAAAGATGCTCTCGAGACACATCGGCAGGAACCCATCAGGTCTCATGTTAGCAGTCAATTGCAGCCTGAGACATTTTCACTCAAGGTTTCAAAGCTAGTGCTCAAGAGAACACTCCTTCTTCCTCTACGTGATCACATGGACATGCTTATGTGTGCCCATGCTTGCTCACGTGGACAGGCTTGTGTGCGCCCATGATTGCTCACATGGACATGCTTGTGTGCGCCCATGCTTGCTCACGTGGACATGCTTGTGTGCGCCCATGCTTGCTCACATGGACATGTGCTTGTGGGCACCCATGCTTGCTCCCGTGGACATGCTTGTGTGCGCCCATGCTTGTGTGTGCCCATGCTTGCTCACATGGACATGTGCTTGTGTGCACCCACGCTTGCTCACGTGGACATGCTTGTGTGCGCCCATGCTTGCTCACATGGACATGTGCTTGTGTGCACCTATGCTTGCTCACGTGGACATGCTTGTGTGCGCCCATGCTTGCTCACATGGACATGTGCTTGTGTGCACCCACGCTTGCTCACGTGGATATGCTTGTGTGTGCCCATGCTTGTGTGCGCCCATGTTTGTGTGCGCCCATGCTTGCTCACATGGACATGTGCTTGTGTGTACCCATGCTTGCTCCCGAGGACATGCTTGTGTGCGCCCATGCTTGCTCACGTGGGCATGCTTGTGTGCACCCACGCTTGATCACGTGGAGGCTAGAAGTCGATGTTCGTGTCTTCTTCAGTCACTTGGCCACATTATTAGTATTCTTTCCAATGGGAGCCCATGGAGTCAGGCTGCCTCAAACTTGCCATGTCGTCAGGATGGTCTTGAACTCCTGACCCCCTGTCTCTATCTCCCAAGTGCCCAGATTACAAGACGGTTCTAACACTTCACCCAGTTTGTGTAGCACTGGAGATTAAATCCAGAGCCTGTACATGCTTGACAGGTAGGCGTTCTTCCGGCTGAGTTATCTTCTCAGCCCCTCTACCTTGTTCTTCCAGACGGGGTCTCTCATTGAGCCTGAAGCTCACTGCTTGGCTAGACTGGCTGGCTAGTGTGCCCCCAGGATCCACTGTCTCTGTCTCCCAGGTTCTCATCTGGCACTTGTTGCTTGGGTGCTGAGGATCTGAACTCAGGCTTGTGTAACAAGCACTTGGCCCACCGAGGTACCACCCTCATGCCTACTGCCCAAGGCCTGAGCACCTTTCCAGGAAGGGAGACAAGGTATCTAACAGAGTTCGCCGGACCAGCTAGTCTGCAGCACTTGGGGGTTTGTTCGGGTTGTGAGTTTTCAGGCTACTTGTGGACCAGAAGCTGTGGGTACTGAAGTTAGTGACTTCAATTTTCACCTGGCCCGAGGGACTTCCACTTCACATTAAAATTGGCCCCCTGTGGAGGAGACGGATGGTGAATGGGAGCTAACCTGCTTTCAAACCCTGAGTACCTTGAATACACCCCTTAAACAAGCAAAGTCTGAATGTCCTCAGGTATGACATGGGGATATTATCAGAACCCACTATGCAGGGTCTGGGGAAGATCAAGTCAAAATAGTCTTCAGGAAGTGGTGGTGGCCGACAGAAGGCAAGCACCTGGGACAACTAGCCACCCTCACTACCAAAAGCAGGGATTGTCTGAACTTCTCAGATTTAGATAAAACAATAAGTAAAATAAGCATTAAAATTTTTATTTTATGTGTCTGAGTACTTTGCCTGCATGTAGGGCTGTGTACCATGTGCATGCAGTGCCTGCAGAGACCAGAAGAGGGCGTCGGATCCTCTGAAACTAGAGTTGCGGACAGTTGTGAGCTGCCATGTGGGTGCTGGGACTGGATTCCAGGTCCTCTTGAAGAGTACCCAGTACTCTTAACCGCCAAGACATCTCTCCAGTGCCCAAAAATGCATGTTTTTAAAGCTGAATATGCTTGTGATCTCAGAGACAGAGATGGGTAGAACCTTGGGATTTGCTGGCCTAATCTCATCCTGAAGCTCCAGTCAGTGACAGACCCTATCTCAAAACAAAACAAAAATAACAAACAAACAAGCCACCACCACCACCACCAAAAACCAAGAGAGAGAGAGTTCTAAACTCCATATGCACATATATGTGTAGGCATGCCTGCACCCCATACATGTAGCCACACAAACACACAAACATGCATCCACAAATATGCTTTCTTGAAGACATTTTTAAAATGACTCTATAGATTGTTTTTCTTTGCTGAGGATAAGAATCAGAGGTGGCTTGTTTTGAAGAGCAGTTCTGAGATTCTGCTCCAATTCTAAAATGCTTTTAGAAGCTCATTCTTCCCCACCAGAGCCTGTCTTTCCTGTAGACCTGGGAAAACAGAGTACACTCAAAGTTGGCTGTAAGACAGAAGCCGTCAGTCCCACCAAAGACAGGTATAGATGCTTCCTCTTCCATTCCAGGAACTGACCCGAGTGCAGCCGAACAGAGGCGGGTAGCAGCAGAGAAAAAGAGCAGCCTGATGATCAGCCGCAGGGAAGGACCAGATCCCAGACACACACCTTGAAGCTGGTCTGTAATTTTCCATGGGAAGAGAGCTAAATTACACTTGTCTGAAAACTGCCTTGTTTCCCCTTCTTAACTCAAGAAGCAGATTTCCCCTCTCCCCAGCATCAGAGCTCCCTGCAATACACTGTAATTTCCTGGAGCTCTCTCCGGAGGGTTAGGGGATGGGATGCCTTGGCTGACAGCATTACTCATACACCTGGGACTGATGCTGTGGACGTCAAAGAACATTTGTCCTCATCCCTGAGGCTTCTTTAAACAACCAGCAGGAAGGAGAACGGCAGTGAGTACCAGAAAGATGGTACGAACCGACACCCCTAGAAAGGGAGAGTCTGCCAGCTCTAACATGGCTTCCAGTGGTTCCCCTGCATATTAAAGAGTCCATCTGAGCGGGGGCATGATGATGTAATCCTAGCACTGGAGAGGCTGAGGCAGAAAGAGCTCATATTTAAAAGCAGCCTAGGCTTCATAATAAGTTTCAGTCCCACCTGGGTACACATCTCTAAAGAACAAGATGAGAAAAGAAGCAAGAGTCCTCCGAGCATCTGTGGACATTGTTCAGCTCTGCTCTCTCTGCCTGAAGTCAAGCTCTGAAAAACCATGGCTATCTGGCCCAAGGCTTAAGGCAGATGCAAGCAAGGTCCAGTTCAGTGGTTTCTGAGTAAGAATAATTTTGCACCCCACTTTTAAATCTGCACATTTGCATGTGTTTCTGGTTGTCACACCGAGGGGTGCTCCTGACATCTAGTTATAAAGGTCTGGGATACTGCTCATCATGTTACAGTGTGCACAACAGTTCCCCAGCATCGGAGATCCGGGATTGAAGGACCCCAGGTCTAGTGAAATTCCACACCCCACTTCTTTCCTCCTGTGATGTCTACCATGCAGAAACATCCTCTCCCTAAGGGACCAGTGGGAGAAGGATGAAGCAATCACTTCATCTCAGCTTTCACACCCACAAAGTACAAGGAACTCGAAGCCTTCAAAGAAAGAACTGGAATTCCATTTCCCACTCTTTCATTTTCTCGTTTAAAAAAATTTGTCATAAAAAGAAAGCATACTTTCATCACAAGCTATTGATAATTTCTTGGTTTACTTTTGGCTTAATTGTTTTGTTTGTTTGTTTATTGAGACAATATCCCTTGGTGTAGTTAATCTAGCTTGAAACTCACTATGTGTTGTGGTTTGGGTGAGAATGGTTGGTCCCAAGTTGCTACAGCTGTTTTGGGAAAGATTAGGTGTGGCTTTTGGAAGGTGTGGCTTTGTTGGAGGAGGTGTGCCACTTGGGATGGGCTTTGAGGTTTCAAAAGCCTGTGGCATGTTCTCTCTCTCTCTCTCTCTCTCTCTCTCTCTCTCTCTCTCTCTCTCTCTCTCTCTTTCTTGCAAGTAAGATGCAAGCCCTCAGCTACTCCTCCACCACCATACCTGACTGCCTGATGGCACACCCCTGACCACAATGGTCATAGACTCACCCTCTGAAACTGTAAGCAAGCCCCCAGTTAAATGCTTTCTTTTACAAGCTGCCTTGGTTGTGGTGTCTATTCACAGCAATAGAAAAGTAACTAAGATACCAAGTAGCCCAGTCTGACTTCATGCTCAGGATCCTTCCGCCTCAGCCTCCTGAGTGCTGGGATTACAGGCATGTGTCCCCAGGCCTAGTTCTTTGGCATTTAAAAACATTTTCTCCTCCTAGGCTGACCCCAATGTGGAGTATTAGTCCTTCTCCGGGGACATGTACTGTTGTGAAGGCGTCTCACAGCAGACAAGGCAGAAGAAAGTCACCTGCAGTTTGTTTCCCCTGCTCTGTGAGGAAACCTACAGCGCCACCCACCCAGAAGCAGGGCATCCTGGCATCGTTCCCCATGGAAGAATCATCATAGTTTCTGGAAGGTGTTTATGACTATGATAATGGATCTTGGTCGTCAATTAGATGAGATTTAGAATCACCATGAAAACAAGCCTCTGAGCGGGCCTCTGAGACTTTCTACACTGGGTTAAGCGAGAAGATCCACCCTGTCTGTGGGCGGCATCATTCCATGTGTGAGGGTCCCAGACTGAATCAAAAGGAGAAGGTGAGCACTAGCATTCGTCCGTTTGCTAACTGCAGACAAATGACCAACTGTCAGCGTTCATGTCTCTGAGTGCGGACATCAGGTGACGGACTGCCTCATTCTCTTGGTGCCACGCTCTTGTCAGGCATTTTCTAACAGCCAAGAGAAAAGTAACTAACACAGTGACTTCCAGCTTTGCCCACTAAACCCTACCAGTGCCCTGCTCATCACAACAGCAACCCCCAAAAGCCTGCCACATACTCTTTGTGGTACTGAGCACACTGTCCTCCCATGAAACCACCTTGGACGCTGGGGAAGAGTCTTCCAGCCATCCATGATCCTGGCTGGCACAGCGCAGGTAGTCTCTGTTGACGGAATTGAACAATGCATGTCTGTCTCAGCGGTGAATGTGGAACGCAGTCCAGCCAGTCTACAAATACACTCACTCGCGCCTATGCCAACTGCCATCATTTGTACCACGTAACAGCCTGGGACTCAAGCGAAGCACTCAGGACACAGCGACAGGACTGAAGGTCTGTGACGGACTTCAAGGAGAATGAGAACGTCAGATGCTTGAGTGAGGATCACAAAGGAGCAGGCAGTGCCACAGGGGGACCCACAAGAGGCGTGTCACACAGGGTGGAATCAGGAATGTCACCCTGAGCAAAGAAGGCTGAGATATGATTGCTAAGGAGGGGAGAGCTGGTGACAGTCAAGGAGGTGACAGGCTAGAAATCAGAGGTTCAGACATCTGTGATAACTCAGAGGTCAGAAGGACCTCCTACACCATTCCTGAGGTCAGAAACCTTATATATTTGTGAGTTTTAGGGAGAAGGACAACAAGCATCCAGGAGACACTAGGGATCAGGGACCAGGACAGCCAAGTAGGGGTGCACCTGTAGTCGCAAGGTGCAAAGAAAGAGTTTGAAGTAGGTTCCAGAAAACACTCCTAACTTGCACAATGGAGGAAGAGGAGCTGGGCCTGGTACTGGCCTTTCATTCTAGCTACTGGGAGTGTTAGGGTTCGAGGATCCTAAATTCAAGGTCTATTTGGGCCACACAGTGAGTTGAAGGCCAGCCTTGGAAGCACACTAAAGCCAGGCCTCGAAATAATGGTAAAATGAAGGTTATGGGTAGAGGTTGGTAGAGCACTTGTACAACATGCACAGCTCTAGCCTAGGTACTCAACACCACAAAAATGTAAAGTAAATAACAGATACAGAATGGAGGAAGAGATTGGTAGGAGAAGTTGTCCTCTATATGCAGTCAGCTCCAGGCCTCGGAGAACCCATCCTGTGCAGCAGTAGCTGTTTCTTGTGTAAAGGCCTGCACATCCCCCTGCTCTGCCTCGTACTCCCAAAGGCTGGAAGACCTGGCCATCGGGGATATGTTCTTTTGCAGTCCCACTAAAGCAAAAGGCTAGGGGTTTCACCCTTTCCTGTTCTCTGTCTCCTTTCCCTGAGGGACATCTAGTTCATCAGCCCTGTCCTCAAGGAGCAGGAGAGGAAGGATGCAAGCAGTAGAACAGGTAGGGCCTCGGGTACAGGAAACCTGCCACTATTCCTGCAACCAAAGATGAAGGATGCTGACTTCTGTGCCTATGAATTGTGGCATCCCCAAAGGCTGGCAACATGACACACTAAATAACATCCCACATGAAGGCAGCGATTTGGCTTCTGCTTTGGCAAGATTATTCCATCCCTAGAAGATCAGGAAGAGAAGGGATATGAAAGGAAGGAAAGGGAAAGGAAGGGGGAAAGAAATGTGGGAAGAGAGAGGAAGGGAAGGGGAAGGGGAGAGAGGAGGGAAGGAAAAATTCCTCATTCTCCTGAAGATTTCATCCTTCATTATATCAAGTTGTATTCTCCCTCCTTAAATGCAAGAGGAGGGTCACTGCATTTCTTGTATAACTTAGAACACAGTTCCGGGCTCCTGGTTGTCCCCACTTTTCTCATTAGCCCACTGAGCAGATGCTGGAAACTCTTCCCAGGTCCAGTTCTAGACCTCACTGATCTGGCTGTGAAAGTGTTTGAAGGGGACTCTGGCTCTATGGAAGCTGGTTTAGACCAGATAGAAAAGGCTGACCCCATTTACAGAAGCAAAGGTGACAGTCTTGTGACTGACTGCCTACCCCATAACCTGTCACCTTGTGTTTATACCTCATTTACATCCACATCGACAATGACAAAAATAAACTGCAATAAATCCTATAGCATCCCTTCCTCCTAAATAAAGACAGAGGCTTCACCTTCTCCATCCGTTGATTTTCATGGTATTTTCCAAGATTAAGAAGTGAAAAAGGTCATGTTCATCCCACTTGATAGATATGAATCTGATACATAGGGAGGTTAGATACACTGCCAAAGATCAGTGGGGAAAATGCATAAAGTCATTCTTATATGGTGTAGCTGCTAAACTTTCAGTCCTGCTCTGGGAGACAAAGGTTTCTTTTTGTATTTATCAGTTATACATTTCTTTTGGCCTCATACTGAAATTTTAAGGCACTGTCTTAGCTTGGGCTGCTGTGACAAGAGGCTCATACCAAGAGGCTCCAACAGAATGCATTTTATTAGTCTGGGGACTGAGTGTGACAGAAAGCACACCCCTTGGGTTTACCAGGATTACATAAGAAAACAATGACAATTTAAAAAAAAATAGACCTAAAACGACACGTGGCATAATAGCATAAGAAGGACAAGTGACTCGAGACACAGAGAGGCCCATCGCTTCTATACAACAAACAGTAGAAGGGAAGTAAATACATTCCTGCAAATTCTTGTTCTTAAAAGACCTACTAACCAACCCTCCTGGGTACAGCAGAAAAGTGAAAAGGGAGAAATTGGCCAGTGCCAGTCAAGGCTAGGAAATCCTTAAAACCAAAATAAAACAAAGAACTTAAGGCCAATCCATCTCAGTCTTCTAACAAATGTGAGTGATCAGTCTTGAAAATAGATCATTTTCCCATCACCATCATAAGGACGGAAAATCTGGTATGATTATTACTAGGAATTTCAAATATCTGGCCCTTGGCAATACAAGCAAAAGAAAAGCCAAATGGAGTATCAAAAACAAAACAAAACAAACAAACCCCCAAAGAGACACAAAAGTATTTCTTGTATCTTGCAATTCTAAAATGAACTTCACAGCAGAAGGTAGCAACATACTGCACTTTACTATGAAATGGATTCTCCTCAAGAGGAACCAAAAGCCAGCACGGCACAGGCCTCCAGGCTAGGGTCGTCCACACAGCTGAGAAACGGTAAGCAGAGAGCAGCGGGCAGTGTGGAGAGCACAGCAGAAGGGAGGCATGATCTGCTTCAAGTCAACAAGGAAAACAAGGCTAGATTTCATTTTTTGGAGGCGCAGACCAAACACATTGAAGGCAGACTCCCACACCTAGGAATGGTCTGTTATTGTCTCAAGTCTCGTAAGGTTACAGGTAATCTTGGGTCATGCCTTTGGTGGCTTGTATGTCTGCATAGGTGGCATTGGCTGCCTAGTCATTGTCTCTCCCTTTTTCAGAGACTCCGACTCTGTGGGCTGCCCGCTAGGATGGACTCTGGTTGATTTAAAATACTATTCCCAGAATAAGGCACAAAGTGGAGCCTTCTAAAAATATGCCCTTTAGCTGGGAGTGTAGCTGGCTAGTAGAGCACTTACGTACTCTATACGGACCCCAGAGTTTCATTCTGACACTGCATAAACTAGGTATGGAGGTGTGCATTTGTGTTTTAATCTCAGCACTTGAGGGGAAAAAAAGGTCAGAAGTTCCAGGTCATGCTTGGCTACATAGCAACTTTAAGGTATGGTTTACCTGAAACCCTGTTTCAAAAAATAAAGTAAGAAATCAAATAAAAAAATATGCCCCTCTTTAAGAGATGGAACACAAGAAAACGTTATCAGCACATAGAAAGAGATAAAACATCCCTAGTCAACAGGGAAGTGCAAATCAAAACTACAATAATATACTGCTTCAAATCTATGAGAATAAATAAAGAAATATGAATAGTCACAAATTGTGCTGGCTAGAGTGTTTATGTCAACTCGACACAAGCCAAAGTCATCTGAGAGGAGGAAACTTCAATTGAGAAAATGCCTCCATAGATCAGGCTTCAAGCAAGTCCGTAGGGCATTTACTCAACTAGTGACGTGGGAGGGTACAGCCCCTTGTAGGCAGTCCATCCCTGGGCTGCCAGTCCAGAGTTCTATGAAAAAGCAGGCTGAGCAAGCCATGAGAAGCAAGCCAGTAAGCAGCACCCGTCCACAGCCTCTGCATGAGCTCCTGCCTCCAGCACCTGCCCCAACTAGCTTTGGTGATGAACTGTGATATGGAAGTGTAAGCAAAATAAACCCTTTCCTCTCCGTGTTGCTTTTGGTTACAGTGTTTCAACACAACAATAGAAACCCTAACTAAGACACACATGTTAGCAAAGATGTGAAGAAATTGCAATCCTTTCTATACTGCTGGTGGGAGGGAACAGCACCTGTTTGAAAGAGATGTATTTTTCAGGAGTCCATATGACCCAGGAATTCCACAAGAGGTAAAGCAGGCATTAAAAAAAACTTATATCCAAGAAGAGTTCATAGCAACAGTATTTAGATCAGTTGAAGGGTAGGGAAAACTTCTCAAGTACTACACAATGAAAGGACTTTAAAAATACAGGGCTGAGAATGAAGCTCAGCAGTAGACCCCTGGCTTTAGTATTCACAAGGTCTTCGGTTCGATCCCCAGCACCACACACAGAGAAAAAAAATGGTACACTCCCATTCAACTGAATCCTCTGAACCACGAAAAGGAGCAAGACACATACCAAAGAGAAGTGAAAACATATGCTCAACCAAAACTGGGACTCGCATGTTTACAGTGATGTTGTTTATAGTAGCCACAAAGTAGGACCTCAAATGTCTAGTACCCGATGAGTACATATACAGAATATGGTATATCTGTGTTATTAATCATAAATAGGAGTCAAAGTACCAACAGATGTTACTGTTTTCTAATAGTGAAAGCATCCTATTAGGGAAAAGGAGATAGACAAAACTAACCCATACCTTAGAAATGAAGAATATGTTAGTGGCCATGCAATAGTCGGGACATAGGTGCAGTAGATAAAATATGACCACTAATGGATAAGGGATTTCCTCAGGGGGGTGATGAAACTGGCCAGGAATTGCACAGTGGTGATCACAGCATAACATTGAATAATCTAAAATATAGTGCAGCCTTCAGAGTATGAGTTTTATGTCATGTGAATTAATAATAAATAAGTAGTTGGTGCTGGACATTAGAGTGCACTCAGGAAATGGGGGAAAGACCACAAGTTCAAAGACAGCCTAAATAATAGAGCAAGGTACTGTCTCAAGAAAATAAAGGCTACCAGGAGTGGTGGCACATGCCTTTAACTCCAACATTCGGGAGGCAAAGGCAGGCCAATTTCAGAGAGTTTAAGACAAGCCCGGTCTACATAGTGAGTTCCAAGACATCCAGGATGATGTAGAGAGACCCTGTCTCAAAAACAAAACAAAGAAACACACAAACACCAAGGGCTAAGACCTGAGTGGTGGGTGGGTGTTTGCAAAGTCCTATGTTCAATTCCCAGGACCACAGAAATAAGCAATCAATAGGAAACAGGGAACTTTAAGAAACGAACAAAATATAGGCCATGCCATGGATGAATCTCAAACACATTCCGCTGAGTGAGAGAAACTGATTACAAAGCCATAGCACACAACCCCATATCTATAGAAGGCCTCCAACTGTATAGACAGAAAGTAGATCAGTGCTTGCTTAGGGCTGGAGGGAGGAAGTGGAACTAGGAACTGACTGTGTGGGCACAGGGTTTCTTCTCAGAACAACGAAATGTCTTGACGTGGGTTATGTCTGCAGAACTAACGCTACACAGGCAGCTGCGGAATCCTAGGCTGTAGACTTGTGAACCATAGAGAAAAGGCGGAAACCCAGGGCACAACTTAATCTGGATGTACAAGTGTTCTGTGAATGCACTGCCCGCAACTGAAAAACAAGTGGCTCATCTCTCTATCGCTGGGGATAAAGAGCACACTTTATAAGAAAGAGTAAAAGTCAAAACAGAAAGAAATGTTGTACATGAACACAGCTGTGAAACTTCAAAAGATGGAGGAACATAGAGTGGGTTATTATTGCTTTTTCTGTTGCAGACTCTCTTGTAGTCCAGGTTAGCCTTGTAGTCTTAGCTTTAAACTCATAAAGTAGCCGAGGATGACTTTGAATTCCCGATCCTCCCTATTCACAGTGCTTGAGTCAAGGCTGCATTACTCTGTTATTATTCTAGTGTGAATTATTAACAATAGTGCTTTCTGAGTTGAGCCTACTGGATGACCTGTACTTGGTGGAGGGGCTTCCTCCCCTGGTTGTCTATAACAGCCCATGATATTTTAAAATTTCTAATTTTGAAGTGCGCATACCACCAAACAAAATGCTTGTCAATGAGTGCAGCACAAACTTCTGTCACATCCTTGGTTCCCGGCTCCCCCTTTCCAGGGCTGCCAGATGAGATTGCTCACATGGCTTGCTGCTTAGTAGCCCTGCTGATGGGAAGGCTGTCCTGTATCTGGAGCTCCAATGGATAAGACAGAACTCACAACTCTGACAAAAGATTCCAGCTAGGTTTGGTGGTGTTTGCTTATAATCTCAGCATTCGAGTTATGGAGGCGGGGGTATCAGGAGTTCAAGACCAGCCTCAGCTACATATTGAGGTCAGATTTGGCTGTGTGAAATCCTGTCTTAAAATATAAACAACAGCAACAACAAAGCCCATACAGATACACAAAAACATTATATACCCAAGTAGTTAGATATTGTTTTTCTTCCAAAAGGTATGCGATTCCTAGTTTATTGGTTATCCATCTACATACAGACAATGCTACCTAGACACATTCCTCATGGCACAGGTATGGAGAGTTACTTTACAAGAGTAACTAAAGGATGGGCAATGGCAAAAAAGGACAACTCTATATATTCAAAACTCACACGATTATAAGAAGCCATTGGAGGCAATCTGGTAAAACTGGATTTAAAGTAAGAAAAGAATTGGAAGAAATAAGTTCCAAGGGAAGACTCTGATGTGCCAGGACTGTTAAAATTGTTTCCACCCCACAGGATGTCAAGTCACATAAATTGTCTGGACAGAAAATGAAATTGGTGCTTTCCATTGCCAAATGGGTAAACAGTCCATATTCAGTTTGTCATTCCTCCCAAAAGACAGGTCAAAGGTGGTCCAACTTTCACTGTGGGAGTTCTAGGACTTCAACCTTCTGAGAGGCCTGAGAATGAGCATCCCTGTGAATGAGCATCCCTGTGAATGAGCATCCCTGTGAATGAGCATCCCCATACGTGTGAAGCCTTACACTTTTATTTCCTTTACCCTAGAGTCCTTCAAAGCAAGGATTCCTCAAAAAGGTAACCCCAGAGCACTCAACTGGGGCTCTGACCCTAACATCTCTATATCCATTCAGCTTGTGTTGAAGTTCCCACTTCTTTGAGGGTAATGATGGTTTAAGTCTGAAAATCCAGGCAGTAGCATTGGATTTCAGGAAGGCTCTGCCCCTTAGTAATGTCTGAAGCTGCTCCAATGTTCCTTGGTTTAGTCACTTTCCTATCACTGTGATAAGACACCATGAACAAGTCTCATACAAGAGAGCATTTAATTGGGCTTCTGACTTCACAGGCTTAGAGTCCATGATTGCAAAGCAAAGGCAGGACAGCAGGAACAGCTGAGAGTTCACA
This sequence comes from Dicrostonyx torquatus, assembly GCA_028555095.1. Classification (NCBI taxonomy): domain Eukaryota; kingdom Metazoa; phylum Chordata; class Mammalia; order Rodentia; family Cricetidae; genus Dicrostonyx; species Dicrostonyx torquatus. Next base: position 2,411,374 of record JAQHUG010000079.1, read on the forward strand.
TCATGATCCGTAACCAAGAGCAGAGAGAACTGGGAATGGTTTGGCTTTTGGAAATTCAAAGTGACATACCTCTTCCAACAAGGCCACATTCAAACATATGAGCCTGTGGGGGCCATTCTCATTCAAACCACCATGCTCCTGTTCTACGCTCTGTCTCACTAGAGAGGGTGACACTGTTGACACCTGGGGTTCTAATGCTCTGACTTCATACCTGGACCACCTCCTCCAGTCCAGACTTTCATCCAGACAACTCTCACCTGTTCTCAAGCCTCAGATTCCATGCTGATCCCTTTCAGCTGGTGAGCACTCCATCTCAGCAGCTTGTCCCGGCTCCAGCACTCATCAGATTTGACATTGTTTGATTCTGGTATGAACTCCATGAGCACAGAGACCCTGTGTATTTGTCACTACTATGGTGCCTGGCTCCTTGGAGGTTTGCACTAAGCCTGTGAACTGTGGATGCATGGGAAAGCTCTCCGTGGCCCTACAAAAACAGACTGTCTTCATTTTGAAAAAGTTGGTTGCAATTTAAGAGAGCATCTAGAATTGGTAGAAAACAAAAACAGAATAGACTGGAGTGGCGGCTCAGTCAGTGACGGGCTTGCTCTCCAAGCACGAGGACCTGAGTTCCATCCTAGGGAATCACATTAAAAAATCAAAAAGCAACTGGGGGCTGGAGATGGCTTAATAGTTAGGTGCACTGGCTGCTCTTCCAGAGGACCCAGGCTCCATTCCCGGTGCACACATGGTGGCTCAGAATCCAGGGGATATAACACGACCTTCTGGCCTCTGTAGGCACAAGGCATACGCTCAGTGCACTGATATACCTGCAGGCAAAATACCCATGTACAGTTTTCTAAAAGCAGTGGGGGGCATTCTAAACAGATTTCCCCAGGTTCATCTGCAGCCAGTAAGGGCCCCTTTCTCAAAAGGAAGGTGGACAGAACCCGAGGAAGGACAGCCGTGTTTGCCCTCTGACCTCCACATACATGAGCACCTCTCCACATATACCCACACAAAAATGCACAAATATATACAATACACACAAAACCTCACACAACCTCCAGCATCCTCATAATGCTTGTGACAAAGTTTGAAGTCTGGAAGCGTTTTCCAGGAATGAGAAACCCTGAAGCTGGTATCTCACTAGAACCAACCAGAAAAATAACTGGGACAAACTGGTGGAGACCCAAAGACCAGACACAGTTAAGTGTGATAGTGTTCTAGTAAGATGGAGATATTAGGAGAAAGAAAGAAGACTGTGAACCAAACTGTAGGACTAAACCATGGTAACCTTAATTTGACCTGATTCAGAGTGGTCTTGACAGGAGCAACAACGATTATCTGAGGTATATTTATCCCTTTTAAGTGGCTTAGTTCTCCAAAGCGCCTTTCTGGAGTGCACTGGTACATGCAGATACTGCTTCTGTTTCTAGGAGAGGTTATGCCAGGGGCAGGATAGGATGATGCAGCTCATGTCTCTAAAATAGAACTTCTAAGCCCAGATCCTCATTAGCTCCAAAAGCACAGAGAGCAGCAACAGTTACTGACAGTACTCACTTCCATTTTGAATGCCATTTTCCAAGCACACTATTCTGTAGTTTTAGAGGGGAAAAATAATAAAAATAAAAATAAAAATAAAATAAAATAAAGATAAATAAATAAATAAAAATAAAAATAAAATAAATAAAATAAAAATAAGTTTAAGATGTAGAGTATAGCCGTATATAAACACTGTTGTACAGGAAAAGGCACAGCCATGCAGACATCAGATTCCAGTTAGCTGAGGAAGCATTTTCACAATTCCACGGTCATTAAAGTGTGGTCATGTGGTGAAGAGGGCACACAGAGTAATTTCAGCTCTTCAACTATTCCACCAAGTAAATTACGTGCAAAGGTGACGGGCCAGATAGATAGCTAAAGGCAGTTTCATCAACATTTGAAATTTGTCTTGTTGTTCATTCTAAAGATTCCAATGAAGTTTTGAATATTCCTTTAGAATAGATCCTTGATTTTCTTTCTATGAATGCATAATTACCATTAGTGCTCAAGGAAGATGTGTGCTGATTTCTAGTTTACAGAATCTCTGTGGCACCTCTCAGGACTCTTCTGAAGAAAGTAGGATGTGGTGGGGAATGCCATCACAGCACGAGAGCCAATCAGCATAGCTTGTGCAGGTTCCAGAAAGCTTTGGATTTAGGTCAAAAGAACATGCCTTTCACAATAAATGATTCAATATGGCCGCCCGTGCATAGCCATGCTTTCTGGGTTTTTGTAAGATCTTCTATTTTATCCTACCACAAACATACTACAGTGAATTTCCATTCCTTATCTCTGTCCCCTGATGTGGCCATTGCTGATTACCCAAGTTCTCTCCTTCCACCCCAACTAGGAGCCTGAGACAATTAGAGCAAACTTGTCCTCCTTGCCATAGGATGGTTTCAGAAAACAGTGTGATTCCCATTTGGATCTTTAAAATCCAAGGGGTAAGAGGACTTCTGTAAGCTTTGCTTGAACAGGGTAAAGACATCTTACTGCCAGTTTGAGGATGGAGCTGATACAGAGGAGTTGCTTAAGCATAACAGTCACCAAGAAAGCAGCATGGATGTCTTTAAGAACAGCACATGACTTGCTTTAGCTAAGAATGTCCTGAGATAATATCTCCTTTTGAACGGAGAAATGGGGTAGGGGCTAAAAAGATGGCTCAGTGGTTAAGAGTACTTGCTACTTGTCCAGAGGACCTGTGTTCCCAGCAACCATATAGTGGCTAACAACTATATCTAATTCCAGCCCCAAGGGATCCAAGCCATCTTCTGGTCTCTTTGGTTAATAGGCATGCAAGCTGTATACATACATACATACATACATACATACATACATACATACATACATGTAGACAAAACACTCAAACACAAAATAAAAAGATTTCGTGAAGGCGAGCAGAGCCTTCTGATATTCCTGATATTGTCTTGTGGCCTCCACATGCGTGCAGGTACATGTGCACATGTGCACATGCCACATGACCCTGCACACAGGTAAGCACCTACACACCCACACACATGGGGTGGGAGAGAAACGTCCCAGAATGATTGTGTAGTGTGAAGAAAGCACAGCACTGAGGTCCTGGATTGCAGCAACCATGCAAACACAGAATGCAAGGAGGAGAGGAACACGCTCCTTGCTAGTGGAACACCCAAAGAACACAGCGGCTGATTGTGATGCAGTGCACACTCACACCAAGAAAACACAAAGGCTATGCAAGATCCTCACCACTTGGCTCACTTGTACAAACACCTTAGACTCTAGAGGTGCTTGGGAATTCAGTACAGACTCATTGGCCTCAAGTGGGCACTCCCAAATGGAGATTTATTCCCTCTTTTTTGATTACTCCTTATAAAATAACATGTAGCCTGGTATGGTGAATCACATCTGTAATCTCAGCACTCCAGAGGCTGAAACAGGGAGAGCCTTGACTATGTATTGAGAACTTGTTTCAAAGAAAGAAAAAAGAAAAAAAAAGCAGGAAGGAAAATAGGTTAGTTTGTTATAAGGTATTGGCATAGGAGTTCTATGTTCATTAAACCACCATACTGTCTTCAATGACTCAGAAGTATTATCATCTTGATTTTAAAAACTAATTTAAGTGGGCAGTTACTTCATTAGCCAAGGAAGTCAATGGACAGTAAACACAGGGGAGTCCTTGTAGCACAGACTCTAACAGAGAGCATTGCTATCAAAATGGAAGAATTCAGAGAGGGAAGCCTCAATAAGCAAGAGGAAACCCTTCTCCACCAGGTAAGTGGAGGAGCAGGCTCCCTTCCTGCCACTGCTGGACGGTCAAGTAGTCCATGGCTCCTGGCAGAGAAAAGAAGCAGGCAGGGCGGGGTTGCTAGTGCAGAAACCTTCAATAATGTGTGCCCAAGAAAGTCTGCTTTAAAAAACAAACAAACAAAAAAAAAACAAAGAACAAAAAACTAAGGACCTACAGTTTCAAATGCACTGCCTGAGAAGGAGAGTGGCCCATCCTCTCTTCCTGGTGTGTGACTGGGTGTTTCTCCATGAAAATGTCACTTTAACCTGAGTCAGAGGCAAGTCTTTCACTCAGAGTATTTTTCTTTCCTTTTTCTTTTATGTATTTTTTTTAAAAAAATTCTAACCTTCATTAAATAAAAGTTCAAGTAAATAAAACTTTACACACCAAAAATTAGACTCAACGTCTATACAACTCAGTGGAATTACAGCTCAAATTAGCATTTGGAACGGAAGTTGTGAAGTTCCCTGTCCAGTGTTACACTTTTAACATTGAGAAAATTCACTTCTCCGCCACCAACACCAAAGAATCCACAGCAGAATTAGGACGGGAAAACAACCAGCTTTCTGATCTCTTTCATAATTCACGTCCTTCCTTTCTGTCTAAGCTTGAGAACAATTTTGTTAGTGTTTAAGAGAGAGACACAGTACCGGTTAAGTGAAAGTCCCCAATCCACCAGGAGGAGAGAGGAAAGTCTTGCCTTTGAAGTTAGCAAACAATAGAACCAGGCAGCATGTTAAGAAAAAGTGTGCCTCCAAGAGTGCAAATCTCTTAGCTATCCGAGGAAGGAGCCCGAAAGCCTCCTATGAGTTTTCTTGAAGAG
>JAQHUG010000079.1:2418123-2442388 GCA_028555095.1 Dicrostonyx torquatus
TTTATCTCTTTGTTAGCTAGGCCTGACCTTCAGACTATAGGCTTACTGTTGCCATGGGTCCAAGTGGCCTTGCTTTAAAGATACCAAGCCACCTGGCATTATCCTGCTTAGGCTAGCAGGAAATCTTGGCCGATGTCCCTATTTTGGGCTTGGGAGAAGGGGGGTCCTGGTGTTACCGCTGCTGTTAACCCATTCCATTTCACAGCCCAGCTGTTTGTTCCTTCTAGTACCTTGTGTCCCTGTTCTTCCTTCCCTTGAGCTAACACACGGTGACTTGCTCTCTTGCTTGGGTAAAAGGCATCCTAGTGCTTTGGCAGTCCACTAAAAAGTGATTTAATTTTAATCTGGTCCCTCTTAGTGAAATTGTACTGTCTCATACACAGTATATTAATAGGAACAGTCTTTTAATGATTGTGACTTCAAATAATTTTTTTTTGCAAATAACTTGGTTGTGTGGTGCCTTGAGTATTAAGCTCTTCAGTCTGATCCAAAGCAGTAGGATTGATTCTCTCTCTCTCCCTCTTTCTCCTCCTCTTCCTTCTTCTCCTCCCCCTTCTCTCTTCTCTTCTCCTCTCTCCCTTTATTGACCCTAAGGAATATCAATAATATCAACTTCTTAATCTTACTTGGATCTCATGAATCCAAAAGTTTAAAACACTACTTATAAGGCCCCTAGCCCCATCACCTGGGAGAGTACTTTCACCATATTTTCCATAAATTTAACAGAAAAAGGCCTAAGGAGCCAAGAGTCAAAGATGCCAAGAATCAAAATCTTTTGCCAAGGCTGGCTTACTGCTTTTAAATGGCCAACAGCACATGCAGTCTTTCTGGCTTGGCTTCTGCTGCTCCAGGTTCGATAAACAGTGGTTCTTGGAAAGCCCCACACTGGATTGTAGCCCATATGCCGCCCAGTTTACAACTTGGTTGTCAGGATGCCAAACTGCGCAGGGCTCCAACCTTCCCAGAGATGTTGGTTCCTCTCTGTCCTCCATAGAATGCTGGGCGAGGAGGAGGGGGAGAATCTCCCAGTCCTTTAAATAGCATTGCCACTTCTCCTTGGTAAAGTACTTACTTCTGAAGAAAGAAAGAAGCCAGAAGCTGTGAAGTGAAGCCGCCTCCTCATTCACAGAGGAAGCTTGCTCAGCTGCTACTGGCAACAAGTGCCGCCTGGGGCGGGTCCTCACAGCAGCCAGGTCACTGCCATGCAAGCAAGCTCCTATCCATCTCCAAGAATGGCAGGTTTCAGAGCGAGTACCTGCACTTGTATTGAGCGTGTCATTTGGGGGTATTTCTGAACTGTCTATGAAGAAAAAGAGGATGAGTATAGCCTGGTCTGTGGCAGATGGGAGTCACATTGATGTCCAGCCCCTAGAAAAAGTGCACATATGCCTTTACCCTATATAAATCAGAAACTTGCTTATAAAACGCTGTAAGAGGTAGCAAGTGAGAAAGAACATAAACACAGTCAGGGACTCTAACAATGAAGCCATGTAATAAAGTCAGTATTAGCTGAGTTTCTAGAACATTCTCAGTGGGGCCTAATTCCTGGGTGTTTCTCATGTTGTTGTGGGTATTGCCTGGTAATGAGCCTACCTTTTTAAAGGGAGGAATTTTTCTTAAAACATAGTCTCCAATTACATGACTCATCCTGTATGTGGTGTTTAACCCAAGAAGCAGAGAATAAAAGAAATTTCATCGACCTGACTTCACAAGGGATGCCTTCTGAGGCAGGATAACTTAGAGAACATCCGTGCATCACATTAAATGCAACTGTGGTCTTGCATGACTTTTCTGACGTGGTCTAGGGAAGAAGAACATTTTTCTATTCCCGTACTAGAGCCAACTTCTGGACAGCAGCTGCCAGGGATGGCTGGAGTATGTGGCAGGCCAGCAGTGTCTACCCTAGGTCTCAAGTTGGGGCAGGACAGCCACCTACCTTTTTCCTTGCAAGTGAACATAGTTGAGGTAAGGTTTTATTTTTTTTCCCTTTCCAAATATCAGGATTTACTCTGGGCCACAAGAGGATGTGAGGAATATCTATGGAGCCACCAACCTACATCAGGGGTCACCCCACTTTTCTTCAAAGGGCCAGAATATTTTGGACTTTGCAGGAAAAGTGGTCTCAGCTGTAACCAGGCTATTGCTGCGGTGGAGAGGCATCTGGAGAGAATGCATATATGATGGCCACGGCCATGTGCCAATGACACTCAATTGTCATAGACGCCGACACTGAACATGATTGTAAGGAATGTGGGCAAGAGGTAAAACATGGGAGAAACAAGAAGCTGAAACAAGGAGAAAGTTCTGGCCCATGCAGGGGTTCTGGAACATCTCTCGAACATTCCTTTCGAAGTTAACAGAGAACCAGGCAGTATTGGGACCTACAATGTTCCTTTTAGCTAATGTCCTGTTGGACACCTCCTGGAGTGGTTCAAGAGCCAAGTGCTCCAGGTGGCATTGTCATGTTTGGGTGAAACTTTCCCGTATTGAGCAAGATCAGGCCCTTGTTAAAAAGCAAACTGTCTCCATGAACACATTCAATACAATCAACAGCACTTGGGGACTTTAACTATTTAGGCAGAGCAGGGCTGTGATGGAATGAAACATAGATAAAAAATAATTTAAAATGGGGAATGAAATTCTGAAAGAATCAGGGTTTATTGCACTGGACAGGCAGGTCTGGGAAGGTAGATAAACAGAGGAAGCTGTCCTGAGAGGAAGGTCGGTGGCTGTGCAGGGTTCTGGCAATAAAATGGTCCACAGATGAGGACTCTGAGAAGGACAGGCTGGAGATGGGAAGGCTGCCTCCTATTGTATCCTGGGAAACTCAGGTTCCTATACAATTCTGGCAAACCTAGGTGAAAATCCTGCTTCTGTCTTTATCTGCCTCATTATCTCATGGGAGTTATTTCACCCCATTAAGGCACTGACTTGCTATCTGCAAAACAAAGAGGAAAACTCCTCCTCCCTAGGATTGCTCATAAAGAACACATGTGCGGTGTCTAAAGGGACAGCTCTGGGTTATGATGGATACTCTGCCAGCAAGGGGTCCAGATGATCACTAGTCCACCACTCTAGCTGCCTCTGCAGGGACCCGGCTTTCTCAGCACTTATTTATTTATTTATTTATTTACTTATTAAGATGGAGTAGGAGGGTTCTTCTGTATTTCTGTGCTTTGATTGGTTAAATAAAAAGGATGCCTGGCCTGTAAGATAGGACACAGTCCTTAGGTGGGCGGAGTAGACAGAACGGAAGGCGGTGAGAGAAAAAGGAAGTGAGCCAGTCGCCAGGAGGCTCCCGTTGCAGATGGATGCAGGTTAGACCTTTCCGGTAAGTCACCACGTGGTGACTTACAGACTTTTATAATGGGTTAGTTTATGAGGTGAGGGCTAGCCAAGAAGAGGCTAGAGATAATGGGCCAGGCAGAGTTTAAATGAATATAATTGTCATGTGGTTATTTTGGGCATAAGCAAGCAACCAGCAGCTGAGCGGGCCAGCGGCTGGGGGCTGGGAGCCAGGCACTGGGAACATAACCCACACCTCTCCCCCACGTACAACATTAAGAGACAGGGTTTCTCTGTGTAATAGTCCTGGCTGTTCTAACTCACTTTATAGACCAGGCTGGCCCCTGCCTCCCGAGTGCTGGGATTAAAGGCCTGCTCCACTACTGCTCTGTCCTACTAGCTCAATACTTCTTGGGACAGAAGTCACAAAAGGAAGATGGAGTAGGTTACTGTAAATTCTGGCTTGATCCTTACCCTAGAGACAGATGTCTGAACCTCTTTCCTCATGGTGGAGAGGCAATTTACTGTAGAGAAATTTCCAAAAAAATCGGCAAAAATGGAAACCACCTCAAGCAGGGAGACGATGAGACCAGCCTCAGGTGCATGTGTGTGCGCATCATGGGGAGTGTGATGAGCATTTATACGGTGCCATCAGCCTTTGATAACACGACATGAGAAAAACAATGAGTTCTCCTTTTAGATGGCAGAAGGTCTCACCAGGCAGTTTCATTACCAGTGGCATCCATTTCCCCTCTTGGTGTGAAAACCCCAGTGTTGCATTTTCCGTCTCTACTCTCCTCAATTCCACTTCAGACAGAGTCCTCTTTTAAATTAATCAATTAATTAATTACTTATTTTCAGCCTGATCACAGTTTCCCCTCTGTCCCTCTTCTCTTCCCAATCCTTTCCCACAACCTCCACTCTTCCCACCCCCTCCACTTCTTCTCCTCAGGAAGAATCTTGCTTAGCAGAAATCAGTTAACACAGGAGTGGACCTGGGATACAAACCAGCCTGTCAGAGAGATGGTGAGGCCTACCGCTTGGAATTCTGGGAGAAGGCCATATCTACCCTCCCTTTTGCTACAGCATTCTTGCAGTTCTAAAGGAAGAGGATCTGATGCCTCAGCTCACCTTTAAGCAATGCAGAGCAAAACAAATGGGGAACATTGTAGGATTCCTGACCAGATCATGACTGAAGTAGGACCCTCTAGGCAACTTGGTTCCATGAGCCAATAAATATCTCCTACTGTTTAAATTATAGATCCTCCCACTTTCAACATCCCCAGGAGACACACCCCCACCCCCACCCCATCCCACCCCCTGCCCACCTTTTTCTCAAAAAGATTATGTTTCCTGAAAAACAAATGTAATTTCCTGGGACACAGCACAGAGCCTGGCTTGCTGCTCTTGGGCCCTATAGCAGGAGGATGAAAGTCCAGTTTTGGCAGCGTCCCACCTTCCTCTCTGAGCCCAGCGTCTGCTCTTGCCCATTCCCTTTGTCCACGATACCAGTTGGACAACTTATTATTGTCTACTAGATTGAACTAATTTGGATTTCTCAAAGCAGCTCAGATACTAGGCAGCCCCATGTCATTCCTGTGTCAACAAGTGGGTGACTGATTGGGAGAGGGTGTGAGTGTGTGGCATCTAGGAGAATATGAATATGTGTGAGTGCAAGTGAGCCCAGTGTGCAGCACTCCAGCCAGTGGGGATGCGGGTTAGAGAGAGCCCAAGTGTGAATAGTGTTCACACCCTGTGGGGCAGCAGCTTCCGGGAAATGTTCCTCCTAAGGGTGCTGCCAAACATGCCCTAGAGAGAAAGGAAGCATTTAGGGCCTAGCAATGGCCTCTGAGAGGCAAATCAGCACTGCGCTTTACAAGACACACTGTCTTCTTTTGGCAGTGCTGGGAATGAAACCCAGGGCACGGCGGGGGCTGGGGGTGTGGTCCCACCCCAGAGGCATCCTCTTTGAATGAGTGATGCTTCAAAGGTCCTGGGAGGGGGCAGGGCCGAGAGCAAGCGGCTGTTATTGTTTGTTTTTAAATTATAATGGAAGACACGAATGCTTGAAAACCTGTAGTCTGCCTTCTGGAATAGGAGCCAGAGTCCCCAGGAATCACCTAGGTTAAAGTCACAAATCCTGCAGACCAACCTGTAGTGACAGCTGGAGATAGCACTCTTGATTGACAAGGGGACATTGTCATTCATTTCTTGGTGGTGTCACACTGCAGTGAAAACTCAGGGCCATCAGAAGGCCAGTTTAAATCCAAATCCACTGGACAAGTTATTCAGATTTCCTGGTTTCCTCTCCAGCAGCTTCTAATTCTTAGGCTATTTGTGCTACTTACTCATCATCCATGCGCAACTGTGCTGTGGATTCTCTGTTGGCTGCTTTTGTTTGAAGACAGTTTAGCTCATGACCATTTAGCTTCTCACTGGCCCAGCACCCCGACAAAGAGGGCTCGACTCAGGAAAGGCACACATGACCTCCGCCTGCAGCACGGTGCATCTGAGTAATTACAAACATGTCTAAGCAATACCAGTCATACCGGGGCCAAGAGGAGGAGACAGCAACACTTCCGAAGCTGATTTCTCATCCCACAGGATGTGAGTCACCCCAGGCTTGATCCTTCAGTCAGGATCCTTCTTTGTCAGGGGAATCAGACATTTTCTGGTTTGTGACTTCTCCCAAACTATGTGGCTGCACAGAAAGTCTCTACTTCCAAATCTGCGTCTGCACACCTTCCTGGGGTGACTTCCCGTAGTCCAGAAGTAAAAAGGTGAGACACTGAAGCATACCTGCTAGCCATCCGGGAACACAGCTATACTAACATCCACACTGGGATTCCAACTTAGGACAGGCTGCCTTTCAACCAAGCCTCATCACTCGGGTTTTAAAGGGCGAGGTTCACAAGTTTAGAGAATTTCAGCAATTCTCTAAATCAAATCAGAACAAACTTAGGACCCAAGGATTTTAAATTCCTCATTTTTTAAACCAGAGCTTCATAAATAAGTGATGGAGTATTTATAAATATACCAGAAATATTATTCACCTGATGATCTAGTTGAACAGGTGGTTTTTTCTCTATGATGACAATGAATGTTTAGTGGGGTTGACTATGTATCAAGTACTATACTCATCACTTTTCATCCATTAAGTCTCTAATGGGTTCATTCATTCTAATGGGTACATACTGTTATTATTCTCACTGTTTAGATGGGTAGACAGTGGGAAGGGAGTGGGAGAAGGAGACAGAGAGAGGAAGAGGAAGAGGAGAAGGAAGACGAGGAGGAAGAAGAAGAGGAGAGGAGGAGAAAGAAGAGGAAGAGGAAGAAGAGAAGGAGGACAGCAATATGACTCAGGCAAGGTTTCCCTAGGTCCAAGCTCTCTGGTCATAACTCATGCTAACTGGCTCACTAGATGGAAACACAAATTTAAACAACCTTTTCAAATCAGAGCAAAGGAAAGACACACTGAGGATACCCGACACCACAAGAAAGGGACACCTGGAATTTGGAGAAGTTGTTGCTGACATGATGTCTACTTTCAGGATCCCTGCTCTCTTGCTAGCCGCAAACTTGGTGAGAATAAGCAGAAGCAGAGAGAGACAAGATAAGAGTTGGGGAATTGGACTGCCTGGAGAGGACAGTCCTGGGTTCCATGGCCTCCCCTCCTTCTAAGGGTTAAAAAGAATCTATTTGGCTGAGTTTCTCTTGAAGCACAAATGACTAGAGTGGGTTGAATGATGTACTTATAGACTCAGACCTTTCTATGTGTTTTCTCTAGTCCTCTAAGATTCAGAACGAGAAATTAGTCTTGTCAATCACTTAAGTTTGTTGTAGGAAAGAGTTAAAACGTGGTTGAATGCTGGAAAGGGGAGGATAAAGTGACAGAAGAGAGCTGAGAGGGTGCCAGTGACAAGTTCCACACCCTTCCCAGATACCCCAGTTTCAATGAGAAGCTTCACAGGTTATCAACATCAATGGTGGGTCAGTGTCAACATGGTCTCCTCTTTGGTCCCACTGCTACTCATTTCTCTGTCACAGTGGTTCCCATGGCAACTACTATACTCTTAATACCATGTACAGTGAGATGCAATAGTCACTTGCTGAAGGATGGATTAAAGACACCCGACTATATCAATACTAAGCTCATTGGTAATGTTGATAAGAATAATTATGATTTACTGAATACTAATAGGTTAAGTACTTACATGTGTGACAATCTCAACTCCCCTCCCTCTGATTCTATAGTGTAGACGTTGTCCTGATCATCTCAAAGTCACAGTTAAGGAAACAAAGGCACAGGAATGTTAAACCAACTCAAGGTCCCTTAGGCCAGATTTGACTCTAGGCAATTTAATGTTCCAGTCATCTCTCCCAGCCTCATATCAAATCCCCTGACTGGAGGCAATTAAGTATGCATTCTTTCTGCCTAGTGCTCACATCCTCTGCCACCGTTCCTCCCTCTCCAGAGCTACACTGGTATAGTCAATTACGTGTCACTGACATCCTACTTCATAGCCAGGCTTCCCCAGATGTCTTCATATTCTAAGGCAGAATAAATATGCAAAGGGACTTGAAATAGCCAGGGTTCCCATCGTCCCATCTTCTCCTCGCTTGCTGTGGAATCAGACTTGATTGCCTCATTTATCTCAAGACAATGCAATGGATCCACCGTGCATCCAAATGATGTGTGACTTTCCCTGAAGCTGCAGGATGATGACATTAAAACTGTGTCTCAGACGCTGCGAACTGCATAAGAAAGCAACAGCAAAAAAATGTATGATCTGCCCAGAAAAGAAGTGGAGGGAACTTTCTAGTTGCCTAATAACTTCTGGTTACGTGAATGCTGCTAAAGTCCCACGGGCAGTTGGAACCTTCTGCAATTTGTCTGTTCTGGGCTGTGTTGGGACATTTATTACTGAATCTTTATTATTAAGTTTGTTTTCTTTTCAGAAGGGTGGTGCTGGCCTGGGGGAGAGGTATACACATGGAATGGTTTTACTTGTGTTCCCCAAGATGTGTGTTTCCATGTCCAGAGCCAGTAAACATCACAGTTACATTTCATTTATATACCGCTTTCAAAAACAGGAAGAGATGTCTTGCTTTAGATATGTGCAAAACATTTGATATCTGTTCTGAATATGCCAAATGGGAACAGCGCATGCCTCTCATAACTGAGTCCCGAAGAACAAGACTGCCCATCTGAACCATAGTTAGGGGGTGAAGGTATAAAAACCAGCCTACACTAGAACTAGGTTCTCTCCCCACTTTAACACACTGATACCATGCGGCTAAAGAACCTTCAGTCTTAGAACACAGCCAGCTCTTCCTATCAGCAGGGAAATGATGCTTCCTTGTAATTAGAAGGTATTTCTTCAGTGAAAGCCTGGTGGGAAAGTCAGTAGTAACAGTGCATGCTGGCAGGCTTGTATCAATAGGGCCTGCTTATTGCTACAGGCAGGGAGTACTGGAGCTGGATCTGCTGGTGGCACATTTCAAGGGGTGGTACTTTAATGCCATCACAGGTGCTGTTGGGGGGACAGTACATATGCAGAATTGGGTTTAGCAGCCTTCTGTTGGTGGCTGAATAGTTCCCAGGAACACCCATATATGCTCTGTCTAACATGGCTTCTATTTATAATGGGATACACAACAAACAAGTCTTCTAAGGCACTGACTACTGCCTTATGGGATATTGAAGGGACTGGAAAGATGGCCCAATGGGTAAAATGCTTTCTGCTCAAGCATGAGTACTTGAGTTTGGATTCCCAGCATCCACATAAAAGCTGCATATGGTTAGACACATCTGTAACCATAGTACTGGAGGATAGAGACAGACAGACCCTGGAGGCTCATCAGCTAGTCAATCTGGCCAAAACAATGAGCTTCAGGTTCAAAGAGTGACTCTGTTAAAAGTCAAAAAAACCAGCTGGGCGGTGGTGGCACACACCTTTAATCCCAGCACTCGGGAGGCAGAGGCAGGCGGATCTTTGTGAGTTCGAGACCAGCCTGGTCTACAAGAGCTAGTTCCAGGACAGGCTCCAAAGCTACAGAGAAGCCCTGTCTCGAAAAACCAAAAAAAAAAAAAAAAAAAGTCAAAAAACCACTACCACTACCAAACCCAATAAGGTACTAACATCTCAACCAGGTGCTCCTGACTGCTAGGCTTTCAGGGTCCATGGCCAGGCTCTGTCTAATTGTTTGGTCCCTATGGTCCCACTTCTGGCATCCTTCCAGTCCTCCAATGCAGTCACCAGCAAGTCATAGCTTTCCTGTGTGCTGTTACCTCTGTGGAAGACCCCTGGTCTCTCCTTCTCTGGGTTGGGAAAGACCTAACCATCAGCTCTCAGCTGATAAGGCACATCTGGGAGCAAATTGTTCATGATTCAGCCTCAGCCAAGTTCTTGTGTTAAATAACTTTCTAGAATGACTTTTTTTCTTGTCACCAGACTTAACTCAGTCTGTAATCTCATGTTTATTCATAAGTCTATTTGATTTCTGTATTTTCCCTGGATCTGTAGAGACTTTTGAGAGCAGGAAATACTGTCTACTAGTCTCTATGTGTTTCTATCTCACACGGGACATCGATGGGCACTGGTGCACATTTATGAAAGGAAAACATACTCAAAAGTGTCTGCTTGACACAGTAAGAGCTGAGCAAAAGCAGTGATATGAGCCAGGGGTCATGACCTACATCTGCAATTCCCATGCTCAGGAGAATGAGTCAGGAAGATCAAAAGTTTGAGATTAAACTGTGCTTTACAGTGAGAGCCTGTCCCAGAATAAAGCAAGCAAACAGAACGAGGCTATAGCCCATGCATTTGCCTAGCGGGGAACAAGGCTGTGGGTTGGTCAAAGGCTGAGATACTCAGGGAGACAGACAAAATCAGGGCAGGGTAACATTCATCTTATTCCCCCTGATAGATTAGCTACTTATAGACAAGGAAAACAAGGCCCCTTGGCTGAGTAAAGTGCCTACCTTTCTACTAACACAAAACCACATTGGGCCTCATTTGGGGTTTGCTTTCAGTGACTGGCATGACCCACAGGGATCTCTGAGTGGGTCATTTCTAAACCAGCATCCACCAGGCTGCAGAACGTATGCTACAGAGACATGGTTGGGAGAAATATTATTTTAAATTAGACTGATAACTGGCCCAATCAAATTGTCTTTGAGCTCAAACACCTCACATTTGAGCTGATTCTAAGGTTCTTGGGGCTTTTGTTAGGGGGAGGCTTGAGACAGCAGCAATGTA
Organism: Dicrostonyx torquatus; assembly: GCA_028555095.1. Classification (NCBI taxonomy): domain Eukaryota; kingdom Metazoa; phylum Chordata; class Mammalia; order Rodentia; family Cricetidae; genus Dicrostonyx; species Dicrostonyx torquatus. The sequence continues at coordinate 2,428,671 of JAQHUG010000079.1, forward strand.
GATTGCATGGTTCTGGGAGTCAGAAGATCCAAATCACTGTCACTGGGCAGAAGTCGTATCCCAGCAGGACTGAGGTTCTGGTCCTTGCGTCTCCATGCTTCCGGTAGCTGCCGTTAACTACAGCCACATCCCTCAACTCTCTGTCTCTGTCTTCATATCACCTTCACCATCTGCCTGCATGTATGTCTGCAGTCTTCTGTCTCCCATAGAAATATGTGTAATGATATGTAGTGTCCATCCAGATCATTTGGAGCAATGCCTCCATTTCAAGAACCTTCATTTAATCCCACCCCCGGCCAAGTCTACGTTATATATGGTAACATTTACAGATTGCAGAAATTGGGACGCCATACCTCTGGGGCCATTCAGTATTCAGCGCCTACTATAGTTGTCTTTACAATCCCCAAATATATTCACATACCTTGCTCCCCAAATATATTCATATACCTTGCTCCCCAAATATATTCACATACCTTGCTCTCGCTTCTGTTTATACAGGACACCTTTACTGACCAGTAGGGATCACTACTGAAGTGGGCTTAGACCATAGGTCACAGGTCACAGGTCAGGGAGAGGTGGTGGCAGAATTTCAACCCAGACCCTAGGTGTACACTTCCTGGGTAATCCATGCCTTGATGTGCATCTGGGGCTGGCAATGCTCTTCAAGCCAAGGGAAGATGGTGAGAATGGGCTGCCATGACCTTGATCAGCTTACGTTATCTGCCAAAGGCATCACAGTATCACCTCAGGGGTTACTCCATCATAGTATCACAGCAGATGGGGAGAAAGATGTACTGCTAGGTTTTTTTTTTTCTTCTTGTTTTTGTGTTTTTTGAGACAGGATTTCTCTGTAGCTTTGGAGTCTGTCCTGGAACTAGCTCTTGTAGACCAGGCTGGCCTCAAACTCACAGAGATCCACCTGCTTCTACCTCCTGAGTACTGGAATTAAAGGCATGTGCCACCACCGTCCAGCTGTCCTGCTGTTTTTAAAGAAGCGCACCTCTCTGCTGTGGGACCAGCTGTACATGCGAGAGCTATCAGTGGTTGAGGGCTTGGTCCCACGACTGTAGTGAACCATATTCTCCCAGCAGCCAGTGAGCATGAAGGAGGAGCCTGGGCCTCTGAAAGATCATAGCCCGAGCCTGTACCTTAATTTCAGCTTGGTAAAACCCTGGACAAAGGGCCCAATTAAACTATGTGAGAGTCCTGACCCACAGCCACCCACGTGGCCTGAGTAAGCTGTTAAATCTACGGTCATTGGTTATGCAGAAATAGAAAATTGATGCACTTGTTTTGCAAGGGGGTTTATTGTTCAGATCTGAGCTAGAGAATAATAGATAAGGGCAGACAACCCAAGCGCAAAGTCAAGTACAACAAATGCTCAGGCAGCAAAGTATCTTGGGAAGAAAATGTCCGCTGTGAAAGTGAGATGGCTTAGAGACAGGAAATGGATTGTTAACTGCAAAATAGGCCAGGAGGCAGATTTGAGAGAAACTGAGAAATGGAAAGGGAGATGTTTAGCGAAGCCTTTTAAGTGCAGGGATAAAAGCCCAACTCCAGCAGGCCAAGCAGCCTTGAATGAATCCAACCAGGAACAAGGAAAGCCTACCGGCTAAAACAGTTCAGCCGTTTCTGCATCAGCCTGATGCCTCTCCCCACTTTCACTGTCTTCCTCACTGCTGACGTCACTGCCAGGCAGAGCCTTCCAGCAGTCGCTCGCGGGCCACTCAGGTGTTCACTCAAGGCTGATAGCTGCCTTGTTAAACAACCCCCCAGGAAGGACCCCCTCCCCTCACACCTGACTTGCATGCCCAACTTTGACCTCATGGTGGGACTGGGCAGCCTTACCCTCAGGATACCAAATGGATACTCAGCAGGCAAAGGTCACGGTCACCTGTTGCCCTACACAAAAGATGTTAGAAATCCATGAATCTGGCGCCATGTTCACGCTCAGGTAAAAGAGGAACAAGACTGCGCATGTCAGAAAGCCAAGAAGTAAGTAAGTGTTAACCACAGGCTCCTGTACATGGCATTTCCCTTCGCTACCACACTCATTTCATCAACAGCCCTCTGAAGCAGGGCCTGAAGAATGTCCTCACACTGGAGGACATTCAGGCTCAGATGTTCCTCAGGCCACCGACCTAGCAAGTGGCAAACAGACTCAAAACAAGGTGTGTGGGTTTCTGAAGAATGGCCTTAGATGTTCTGAGTTAATCCCAACCAGGTTAGAATATGGGGGTAGGGTGTGACACCTAATCAAAGTAGTTCCCTTCTGTGAAGGCCCACTTCAAAGCTAGCTTCCCTTGGGGATTTGATAAGTAGCCTACTTTCATTTGGGCCCAGCAATTCACTGACTAGGCCTTTAGAAGAAAGCCCAAAGGCCTCTGGGAAAAAGAAAGTGGATTTCAGTCAGCACAGACGTGGAGCACAGCTGTGGGGGAGGATCTATCTGCAGAGGGCCATCAGAAGCCCCAACACTGACAGCCATGACATTGCCAGAGGCAAACAATGAGAGAGGAAGTCTGAGAAGGAAACAGGTTTAGGACTCTCTCTCTCCCATGGCCTCACTCCCATTGTGCCTCTACTGAGTCAGCTTCGAGAGGAAGAAAACACTTCATCCTCCCACACACACCTCTATCCTACCCAGGATGGGGAAGGAGAAGAGGATGCGGACACATGAGCACGGAGAAGACACAAACAGGTACCCACCCCACCAGCTCCACATACTCAGGGACCACAGTCTCCATCTCTACACGCCCAGACACTAAATGGTATATGCGGTACCCTGCCACTCGCACCCCACAGCAGAGATTTCAGTCAGGGTTCTAAGGAGAAGGCAGGCTTTCAAGGACCCGGATCCTGGTGCCAACCGGAGATGTGCCAGCTAATTACAGAATGCCAGGCTATGGGTATAGTTCAGTTGGCAGAGCGCTTGCCTAGCATGCAGGAAGCTCTGGGTTCAGTGCCCAGCATGGTACAGACTAGACATACCCACGATCCCAGCATTCAGGAGGAGGAGACAGGCAAATCAGGAGTTCAAAGTTATCTTCATCTGTAGGAAGATCTGAGGCCAGCCTGGATTACATAAAACCTTGTCTCAAAAGGAAAAAGATTGCTGGGTGACTTCGGAGGTCCTTAATGTCTCTGGATGTTAGTATAGGGTTGAACTAGATGATGATGATGATGATGATGAAGACAGTGAGGAAGTAGGCTATACACATATATAATAGCTGGGCACAGGAGTGGAAAACATGGCCTGCCCCCTCAGAACATGCTACCTCTACATGTCCTATTTGCACAAGAATACAGAATTCTAACGTTTACATAATCTTATCTTTAAATGTTAGAACCAAGTCCAACCTTCCGCCAGTCTGTAATCTTGAATCCACACAGGTAGCCAGGAGTCATATGTGGCTAATTCCATTTAATTAAAAATGGATGAACACTAAGCGTTCAGTTCCACTGGCACCTCTCAACTCCTCAGTGCCCCCTCCCCCACAAGGGGGGAAGGTCCCCCCATAGCCTGCGTCTAAATCGTCTCCAGGATAACAGTCAAAATCAAGGCAAAAGGAAACAAACTTTAGATTCAGGAAAGTAGTTACTGGAGTCTGATGGCTGAGCCTTAGCATTCTCACACTAGAGTGAACACATCCAACTTCGCAGGTTCAAAGGTTTCCATTGGTAACTACTCACCTTACTGCACGAAGGCAGCCATCCACAATATAAAAAACATGCGGGCAGGACTGTACTTCAGTAAAATTTTATCATGGACTAAAATGTGAATTTTGTATGATCTTCATAGGACAAAGGAACAGGCTACCTAATCCCCACCCCACCCCCATTTAAAAGCGAAAGAGCCTGTCTCATTCTAACTGAATCCCAAACAGACGGCTGGATGCTGGATTGGGCCCACAGACGGCCTGCTGGTCACTGACTTTGCCCTGGAAGTTTCTGATGGAGACAGGTGGGCTGCAGATGGGGCGGGGGGGATTTGGGCACATGAATTTGATACCCTGGCCGCTTTCTCCATGAAGTTCCACGCTCAGCCAACACTGATCAGAGAGGGAGGGAAGGACCACTCTCTGTGAGGACACTCATCAACATAGAGGGTCCTCATTATCCATAGACTCTGAATTTAGAGGTTGGCCTATTACCTGAAATCCAGTTATAACTCTAAAATCAACATCTGGGGCTCACGTCAAATCCTTCTGTGACTTAGGCAGATCAGAGAAAAGCGCGAGTCTCCTGGCTCACATGTTTCCAGCTGAGGTGTGAGGAGGAGCTCACTGCCTTCTAGCTTTCGTGGTGCTTGTGTCCTTCTCATGGTCTTCAGGAGTGTCCAAGGTCCCTATAATATAGCTATGAATGCAATCCAACTCATGTGTAGACAACAACATCACGTCTTGATGTCAAAAGGCTGGGCACTGCCTCTAGTCCACGCACGGTTCTTTTCTTGGTGATTTTGCTGGTGTTTAATATGGGTCCCTGGAGTGCTGATGTGCAGAGTTAGCTGTGCTCTAAGTGTTTGTGCCCCACACCCCTTTAAAATGCTCTTGTTGAAACCTCACCAATTAGGTCTTGAACACAGACCCCTCCTGAATGTAAGTAGTGCCCTTAAAGGCAGCCACAGAGAGCTGCCTTGCCACTTAACACCAACAGAGGGAAGCACTAGAGGATGCCATATACACGGGAGACCTTGCCAGACACCCAGTCAGCTGGTGCCTTGCCCTTGAACTTCCAGCCTTCAGACTGTGAGACATAAATTTCTTTGGATTACAAGCCCTCTGGGTTATGGTTTTGTTTTAAAACAGTTTCTGAAAAGAAGGGCCATGATGTCCTTGGGACAAAACCAAACAAAAGCCATGCTCAAGGGCAGGAAGATGGCTATGATAAAGGTCGGTCTAGGCTACAAAGGGAGAACTTGTCTCGAACCCCAAACCCAACCAAACCAAAACAAACTGTCCAAATAATTAGACTTCAATGACATAAAAAGCGGCTCACTGGACATACTGTGTTCTCTGCCCTCTAGCTTTTAAATTACACATCAGGTTTAATGAGAAAAGCTAAAATTACTTTAAATTTTGCATGATTTCATGAGGGTATGTTTCTGTCATTCTACGGTTCTGATCTCCCACATAAAGAGGCTGTCGAGCACAGAATATAGTACAGAAAGTGAACAAACAAAACTTCACTTAAAGCTAATTTATTTGTGATTTCACACACTGTTATCCAAATAGGATCTCAATGGAAACTGAGCTAATTAATGTTTTGTCTTGCTTCAAATGGTTAACGCAGATGGGGGAACATCTGAAAGGCAGGCACTGAGCATCAATGAAATGTAAATATTCATTGCATAGACCACCAGGGTTTGATAGGAGACCTTTGTGTGACTATTGAGCATGATTTTAATTTGCAAACACTGCATAATGTACGGGTGATCTCTTCTGGGAATTCATCCTGTGGGGTGGTCCAGGGGAAGTTATTTGGAAACGGAAAAGGATGCTAGGAGGAGACGCAGCCGAGAGCTGGGACTCAGCCAGAATAATAATAAAAAAAATAGTTTCAAGTTCATTTAGCAAAGTATTCACAGTAAGTTAGTGTGTCTTTGGGATGCTCACACTCACCCCTTTCTTTCCTTTTTTTTGGGGGGGGGTTAATAATTAACTCCACTTGGCCAGGCACTATCCTTCTGCCATTACAGAAGCAATCTCTGCTTCTGCGCTCTCTATCACGGCCTCAGCTCCTTCCCGAGAACTTCTAAATACTCTACACCTTATAATTCTTACAGTGTGCCTGACTTGTTTCATTGTTGTAAGCACTTTAGACACCTAAGTTCATTTAACCCTCAAACAGGTGCTTGAGGTAAATACAGGCATGTCCATGTGCATTTTCTGGTAAAGTAAGGCACAGAGATGTCTGTGAGCTTGTTCTGGGTCACACAGCAGACAGGCATTGGAGTCAGAGACAGGAGCACTTGTTTCAGAGTCTCCCCGCTTAACCTCCCTTACTAGGGGCCTCAATATAGGGGGGATTGTAAGAGCGGCTGCTTCCACTGGTGGCAGGACTCCACTCATCTTTTCTTTCTTTCTCCTTTTCTATTTTTCCTTCTTGCATTAATGCTCAATTTACATATAGCAGAATTCACCCTTTTAAATGTACAGAGTGTAAGTTTTTGACAAATGTATGTACTCAAATAACCATCACCATGGTTAAAACTGAACAGTCTCATCACCTCGGAGACTTCCTCTGTGTTGCTCTGCAGTCAGCCCTGTACCCGCCCCAGCTCAGAGACTGTGGGACTTTAGCCGGACAAAGGGCCCTTAAAGAGGATCCACGAACAGAGCACGGCTTAGAGGAAATTACATCGGTTATCGTCGCCATCTCCAGCTTAAGTCCGGCACCCCTTCCGTTGCTGATGTGGGTGGCAAACTGCATGGATGCTGCAGTTCTCTTGGCTGCATCACCTCCAGAAAGCACAGATCTGCTTATACCACACTGCAGGCGCCTAGATGCAAAACACTGCTTATCCTCCCCACAGCCCTGACATCACAGCAGCCACCACATCCGTCCACGGAACTCGTAGTTTGTCTTAATAGAATAAGCACCGCCAGAGACCATCGTTATGGCACTAAATATCAGTTAGATGGAAATACTCATTGTAGAAGTCAACCGGAGTGTTTACATCGACGTGTTTAACATTTAAGAACTGCATTTCAATATAGTTTACATTTAAATAGTGCATGCTTTTCTTTTTCTCTGAGAAGGGGTATATAAGCTTTGCCAGCTTGCCAAAAGGGGTCTGCTTTCCAGAGAGTTCCCTGAGAGAAATGATGGACAGGTAAAGTGAGTTTATGGTAACTTACTCCATTATGACAGAAAATAAAGAAAATATGCAATCATGGAAAGTCACTTCCACAACTATCAAGGCGGCATTTCTGCTGAGTGTGAGACACAGACTGAATACGGTTCCCTGGCTGCCCACACTGGTGGGGGAACGATCTTTATCTTAAACCTGTGAAGCCGAGCTGTGCTCCAACACTACCGAAGGGCACCATTGTTGCTCAGCAGCGCCACCTGCCGCCTACTTGGAAATCTGCATCAACTGCAAACACAAGCTACTCTTGCAGGCTTCAGTAATGGCCATGCTGGCCTTAAGAGGAACCCATTCTCTGCTTCCACAAGGGAGTGAGACTTTGGAGAAGGGTTTATCAGTCACAATACCCACTAAGTACGGCAAGCAGAAGCTGGGAGTTCATCTTATCCAGTGATTTGGTATTGCAGGTTGAACATTTCCAAAAACATAAAATGCAAAATACTCCAAAATCTGAGACTGTTTAAGCATCAGCAGTGGAAAATTCCATACCATAGCCATACCATACCATAAAACTCTCTAACATGCAGAATCACCCCCACGCTGCACCCCAGGCTGTATGCATACTGCACATAACTGCATGAGAAACATAAAGAAAGTCTATGGTTTTTAAGAAAGACTTGGGTTTTATTGGAAAATTTTCATTATGTATGTGCAGCTTTCCCAAAGATTTTTAAATACATCTAAAATCCAAACCACACTGTCCTCAAGCAGTTCAGATAAGGGACACTCAGCCTGTCCTTAACTACCTGGATGGGATTATGAAGACACTTTTGGTGCCCCTCAGTCTGTCACTTCAAAATTAACTTCTTCTTTCTTAGCTTAGTTAAACTAGGCTCATGAGCAGGTGACCTTCATAAACTATATAAAAGGAAAACATATGTGAGGATAAACCCCTTGATTTCACTAAAAAATAAATACTGAACAAATGAGGTATGATGTGGGACTCCCCTCTGTATGTTGTGAATACCATTGGTTAATAAAGAGGCTGTCTTAGGCCTGCACAAGGAATAGAGGTAGGCAGGGAAAACTAAACGGAATGGTGGGAGAAAGGAGGCAGAGAGAGGGAGAAGCCATGTAGTCTTGCGGGAGACAGACGCCGGAACTTTACCCGGTAAGCCACAGCCACGTGGCGATACAAAGATTAATGGAGATGGATTAAACTGATATGTAAGAGCTAGCCAATAAGAATAGAGCTAATAGGCCAAGCAGTGATTTAATCAATACAGCTTCTGTGTGGTTATTTCGGTTCTGAGCTGCTGAGCGGCCGGAACAATCAAGTGGCCTCCTTACAACAGAGGTACTTTTTCCCCCTCTTGTTAGAGAGCAAATGACTTCTGGAAGACACGTTAAACTTAAAAACACAGATAATTGTCAATTACCTTCAATCCCAATGTGGATACACACAATGAAACCAAAGTAACTTCTTGCAAAGGAAAGAGACAGATTTAAGGTTTGCTGAGGAACACGAGTTACTTTTCGAAGCTACTAACGTGAAGCAAAACTAAAGGAATGAGTATAAGATTCTGAACCCCAAACTGTACAGAGGCCAAGGAAAATGGATGAAGTTGTGTTGACTTTATCTGTAATAATCAGAACTTGGAAAGCAGCAGCCTTCTTCCTACCTTGGTACCCAGCATCTCCTACCTACCATCTGCGCCATGGCCATATGGAGACTTGGGCAGGCTGGGAGTTGGAGGGAGGCATGCCATTCCTCCTTAAAGACAGCCTCTGTTTGTCACAGTTTCTCACAAAGCCATCTCATCGGCAGTTAATCTCTCATTGTAGTTTTTCCACGATGCTTTCTTCCCAACATGCAATATGCCCATGCCCCTACCCTCCCCACACACTATAAATTCCCCGAGCACTTCTTGGAAGCTCTTCAACAAATGTCAATCTATTCAGTTGTCATAAGAATGTGGATGGTGTGAAATTTCCCAGGAAATCTCCCAGAGAATGAACAGCAAAGTTGAACATGACTGCTCATTATTTTCTCCCTCTTCTGAGTGAAACCAGACACTGTCCTGAAGTCAGTTCTGGAAGGGTAATGTACCGGCAGCACACCCCACTGGCCACAAGGGGAAAGTTCACTCCCGAGGCCACCATTTGTGAATTAAATACTGACCCAGGGCCTAGCTGTCAGATCTCTCAGCTGAGCTCACATATGGGCTGATGGGTCCTCATTTTTCAATGTAGCTTTGTGGGTCCTACGGGTACTTTAAACGTCTGCTAATTATACTATCAAATTCCCATCTCCATTCAGTCCTCACAGTGGCCCATGGAGTATAATACTCAGTACAGTGTGGATGTACAGCACTGGCTACACAAATGAGCCACATGATGTAGGTGTTGAGTGTAAGTCACCGGAGACTCCGGTACTCCAGCTAAGCCAAGGAGAGAGCACCACCTCACCGCAGAAGCCATGCTTAGTGGCTACGTCGTTCTGCCTTTTATTCTGTAACGCTAAATATGGGCTCAGCACTCAGCAGAAACAAGCCTGCCTGACAGATGCTAACTAGGTTTGAAATCCACCATCGCACATCCTGCTTCTCATACCTGACAAGGTTCTGCTGAAATTACACCATGCACGCGCTCACATGCGCGCATGCATGTGCGCGCGCGCACACACACACACACACACACACACACACACACCTGCTTTCTCAGCTTCGTTCACAGAACTCGATAATCCCATGGACTTACTAACTAAAATGGGCATGTGTCAGGTGACATTACCTGGAAACAGAAGGTAAGCCACAGGCCGGTCCAGGTTTGGGCCTGTGGCAGATGCTGAGATGATGCAGCATCCCCGTCTCCATCAGGGGTGGCACCTGAGTGGGCCATCACGGGGAAGCTACAGTAAAGATTAGCTGGGTCTGTAGATGTACACTTTACCACGGGCCAGAAATAGAAAAATCAAAACAAAATATCATTTTCTTGAAACAGGGCCTTGACTTCACCAACTTCCTGCCTCAGCCTCCCGAAGAGTGGGATTATTTACATGTGCCACCGCATTTGGCCGACTTTTCTCTCTCTCTCTCTCTCTCTCTCTCTCTCTCTCTCTCTCTCTCTCTCTCTCTCTCTCTCTCTCTCTCTCTCTGTGTGTGTGTGTGTGTGTGTGAGGGGGTCCAGCAGAAGATTAGAGAAAGTCAATAAAAATCACCAGAGAAGACGCCGAAGGTGGAAGGAGCATACATCCCAGCCTTCTCCAAGGAGAGATTTTTAGTTCCGTTAACTAGTAGCCTTTGATTAAAAATACCTGCCCAAGTCAGGAAGGGTCCTGAGACCGGTTTGAATTCTGTGAACAAAGGGTGCTGTCGGGGACTGGCGATGTCTGTCCTGACATGGGAAGGGAGTGCAGCTCCCACTAGGCATATCAGCTCTAGTCAGACCTGGGTGCCACCATGGTTCCCAGCAGCTTCCTCAGAGCCTCCACGCCTGCCTGACAGGAAACAGAAACTTGAACCTGAAGAGGAGGTGCGGTTCTCACAGAATCTGAGGGATTTCTTTTCAGAGACCACCTGAGGCTCACAGGGGCTCCCGCAATGACAGAACAGGCCATGTCCCCAAGAGAAATGGAGCCCGGCACGCCCCAGGGAGCACAGATTCGAGGCAGAGGCTCTGAAAGTGCGGCTGTTGAGAGGACTCCCCGTTTTCTTGCCTTTCCCATACCTCCCTTGAGCGTTAGCAAAGTCTTAGAATGCCAGCCTGCCTCAGGTGTGTGGAGTGGCATTTGGTGGCATAATCAGAGAGAATAGGGAAGGGGAGCGGGGTGGCGCTTGGTGGGTCACGACTGACCCCTAGCGGTGGGTCTGGAAAATTCCTACTAAAAAATTTGCCAGAAAATGTGGCTAGCGCTCCCCTCCCCCCGTCATGAGAGGACTTCGGGATAATATAGCTAAGAAAAACTTTATATTATATAATCTTTATAAATTCTATCTTTTTCTAGGCGATTCACCGTGTTTTCTAAACGTCTGAGAATTCTAGCAGTAAAGTAACTTAAATTCCTTGTAATACCTCAGTTTGTTTGACCACAGCCATGGTTGTTTTTCTTAAACTGTCTTCCGGTTCAAACTGTCTTTCTGCTCCGTGAGTCGTGGACCTTCGGAGGAAGGGGGCAATGTGCTCTCCGGTTCTTCCCTTTAGTATGGAAACCTCATGGACATTTCGTCTACCAAATCTCCCTGTCAAGGGCCCCGAAAACATGCAGTTTTGGTAAGCAGCCTTCCTCTGTTCTCCATCCTGACTGAGTTAAGTCAAAGCGCCTTCTTCCAGCTGTAAACAGACCTCAGGTGAGAGGCTGTACTGCAGGCAACCGAATGCCTTCAAGGACTTCTAGCTCTTCAGATAAAGCCTCCAAGAAGGAACACTGGAAATGCCGACACAGCCTACAGGGCTTTCCTGCTTCCGGAGCTTTCAGAGTGGGAGTTGGTAAGACACAGTGTATCAGAGGTCAGCAGCTCTGGAGCCACCATCCCCCCCACACACATACACACAAATTCTGCATCTCCATCACTGTGTGACTTTGGGTGTGCTACCTGACCTCTCTGCACTCATTTCGACAGCATTGAATGCCCTGTAACTGTGGTTGTGAGCTGACAAAGGGGTCCTGGGAATTGAACAAGAGCTCTTAGCCACTGAGCCATCTCTTCTGTTTTTAAAGTGTGTGTATGAGTGTGTGTCTATGTAGGTTTGTGCAGGTGGGCAAAGGAGCCAGAGCTGGAGTGACAGGAGCGGCCTGATGTGGGTGCTAGAAGTCAAACTTCAGTCCTCTGGAAGAGTAAACCATCTCTTCACCCATGAGTTAACTCAACGCACTTTTTAAAAAGCCAGACATGGTGGTACGTGCTTGTACTCCTCAGCATAGAGTACTTGGCCAAGTCAACTTTGCACACTAAAACAAGCAAACAAGGAACTCATGGATGACGCCCGAGACTATCCTCTTGCTTTGGCATGTACCAGCACATTCATGTGTGACCCTGTCCCTCTTTCTCCTCCCCTGCCACAAAAAGTACATCAGAATATTGCACCTTTTATTTGTGGTCACCGAATTACTAAACAAACTTGGCAATGAATAAAGTGTATTAAGGTGACATTTTAAACTATTGACATGTTTCCTTTGAAAAAGAATTTTTTGTCAGCGTCTAAAAAAAATCATAGTCAATATAAATAAAAATTATCACTGGAACCACTTATTTTTTAACTGCATTTACCCATCTATCTATTTTATTTTATTTTATTTTCCACATGTATGTAGGTCAGAGGACAAGTTTCAGGGATTGGTTTCCTCTCTCCAACTGTGCTGGCTAGTTTTATGTCAACTTGACAGAAGCTAGAGTCAGCTGGGAGGAAGAAACCTCAACTGAGAAAACACCTTCATAAGATCTGGCTGTAGGCAAGCCTGTAAGACATTTTCCTAATTAATGATCTATGGGGAGGTCCCAGCCCATTGTGAGTGAAGCCACCCTTAGAGTGGTGGTCCTGAGTTCTATAAGAAAGGCTGAACAAGTGTCATGGGGAGCAATTCCCCTCCATGGCCTCTGCCTCAGCTCCTGCCTCCAGGGTCCAGCCCTGTTTGAGTCACTATCCTGGCTTCCATTCAGTGATGGACTATGATATGGAAGTGTGAGCCAAATAAACCCTTCCCTCCCCAACTTGCTTTGTGGTCATAGTGTTTCATCCCAGCAGTAGAAATCCCAACCAAGACACCAACAATTGTATCCTGGAGCTTTAACTCAGGCCCCTTAGACTTGCCAGGCGCCTTTACCCACTGACCCCTCTCACTGGTCGACAAAGGCAATTTTAAGTGTGCAGCTCAGTATACTGACCACATGCACACCGTGCAGCCAGCACTGCTCCGTCTCTAGAATTTCCCCTTCTGAGATGGGCACTCTACAGTTTATAGGCCCTCAACAGTCATTCTCCACTTCCCTCGACAGCTCCTGGAAACCCTCCCCTGCTTTGTCTTTGCCTGAGACTGAATTAGACACCCAGGGGAGTGGAGTCACTTGTTCTCACGTAACTGTGCTTCTCTCTTAGCCTTGTTGCCTTCCATGTTCATCCTTGTAACATGGGTCAGTATTTCACACCTTTTGAAGGCTGAATAGTATTCTATTGACCATGTGCCTAGGTTTTGTTTATCTACTCAGCCACAGCTGAGCCTTTGGGGGATTTTCAACTTTGGTCATTGTTAACTGGAAGAGCCAGGTGTAGAAGCACACAAGTGTAAGCCCAGCACTGAGAGTCGAGAGGTCAAGGCTAGAGTGTGCTACCTAGCTAGACTGTGTCAAAGCAACATAGTGGGAGAAATGTTATTAGCACGGACAGAATGGCTTGGTCCCTGCTGTCAAGTGTTTTGAAGTAGACAGTCAGAGGTGAGGTTCTGATGGACACAGTGATTCTGTCAGGTATTCTGACAGCAGCCATACTATTTCCACTGTTTCCCAGTGTCTACATCAGTTCCCACCCCTGCCATGGTGTGCAAAGACTCTGATTTCCCCATGTCCTTACCAGCACAACGAAATGCTTCTCTACTGCACTGTGTGCAGACAGCAACCAGCCGTTCTATTGGAGGTGGAGTAACTGCTCAGTGCTGCTATCTTTTAAATTTATGTGTGTGTCTGTATACAGATGTATGTGTGTATATACGTGTGATATGTGTGTATATGTGTGATATGTGTGTATGTACAGCTGTGTGCATACCTGTGCCAGTGCTTGTGCACATGCTGAAGCTGGAACAGAGAAAGACATGAGGTGCTGTTTTAGTCACTATTCTATGCTGTGAAGAGACACCTTGACCAGAGTAACTCTTATGAAAGAAAGCTTTTAATTGGAGTCAGCTTACACT
>JAQHUG010000079.1:2443278-2471755 GCA_028555095.1 Dicrostonyx torquatus
AAAAAAGAAATGAATAAACAAGCCATTTATATTAATCCCACCCTACCCCAAGACATAGGGAAAGCGGACAGAACCATAGAAAGGTGGGAAGGAGGAATATGAGTCAGAGTTACAAACCAGTCAAAATTCCCAGCATGACTAGAGGAGAGAACCCTGAGGTCCAGCCCCACCTGAAGCACTATTAGCAGCTGGTGGCTACTGGGGAAGGAAGAGCCAATTGTCTTTAGGGATGTGGCCCCTGGAAGGGTGCCCATGCTCTAGGGGATGGCTCCATGCCTATGCACACATGGGCAGCAGCACTAGTTGGATTCAGTGGGTTATTTAAAAAGAACAAGAGGACATTAGTGCTGAAGGGGCTGTGTTGTGAGGATCAGATAAAGAGAAAAAAGGAATGGGATTTGCTATGACCAAACCAACTTGTGTATGTTGTACACATGGAAGAGATTGTCAATGAACAAACAAAATCATTAGATATCAACCATTAGCTTTGTTCATCTGCCCAGTAGACCTGAACTGAACTGGTTAAGTGTTTAAGTGTGAATACAAAGGAAATAATTTGGGGCTAGAGTTTGGGACTAGAGAGATGGCTCAATGGTACAGAGTACCAACTGCTATTTCAGAGACCTGGGTTTGATTGCCAGCATCCATGTGGCAGTTAGCAACTATATCAGGGGACTCTAGTCTCTGATGCTCTCTTCTGGCCTTTGTGGGCAGCAGGCATGTACTTGGTTCATAGACATATATGCAGGCACAATGCCCCTTACACACACACACACACACACACACACACACACACACACACACACACAAATTTTTAAAATATCACAAATACAATGGTGGCACAGAATTTTAGCAAAATATCACAGGCAATTTGTCTAAAGTGCAGTACAGCTGCTATTTTAAATCTTTTCCTTTTTCTTTTAGTTTTTGTTTATTTTTCCCTCTGGAACCTTTATAAAAAGGAAGTCTATCACTCAACTTTGGGACATCCGCTTTTATTTCAACATGGAAGGGTATATGTATTCTTCCATCCTCACCAATGCTCACACAGATGTTTGCATGGTTATGGTAGTGTGAGCTTTACTCCATGCCCACTGGATGCCTCAGAGTGTGCTCACCGACACACCCAAGGCTTTGGTATTCACAGAAGCAAGCACACACCTTTGACCAGTGGCTTCTTGCGCGTCCTCAGTCTGTTCTCACTGGAAGGATCCTCGGGTTCTGTCGGCCCTGTGCCAATGTCATCTTTTCCTTCCCCACATCCTTTTCTTCTGGGTTTTGTCTCAAAGCCTGGAACACAGAGCGGAGAGACTCAGTCATTTGTGCAACACATGGAAAGACCATCAGTCCCAAGTCAGTGACAGTTCCCATTTCTTTCTAACTCCCCCTGCCGGGCTACTGTTTAAACACAGTTTTAAAACATCACATCATTAGATATTTAGAACAAAACTCTCTCAAAACACAGATGAAACTAGGCCATTCTCCTTCACAACTGAAGATGTGACAGCAATTTGACCTCCATGTCGACATATGTCAGTGGGCATTTGATGTCAGACTTGCCTGGTCTCTGCAGGAGGAGATTCTGAAGTACAGCAAATTACCTACCATATAATCAGGCCTGTCAGGGTAGGGGCCAGAACTCAGGATAATAGCACCTTAGACTCATGTCTCAGGACTACTGAAACCAGCATGGCAGCTTCGACTCCAGTTTCGAACAGATAACAGCTGTGATAAGGATGAAGCTGGCTGTAGATGCTGCCACACTAACCGTTAGTGTGGGTATTGTGCTTTGAGACCATTTATGTCACACTCAATATAAACGACATGGCTTTCTCCTGGAGACTCTGCTTCAATCAGTAAACATACCGCCCCCTTGTCAATTGTGTGGTCAAACTGCTTCACACAGCGGCACACAAACACTGGACAAGGAGACAGACGCAGCAGATGGGGCTTCTATTGTTCCATTGTGTGGATGAATGAGATGCCTGTCTCCCTATCCCCTTGGCAACTTCTACACCCCCTCTGGACACAAGCATGAGGGTCAAGGTGGTGCAGGAGGCAGAAGGAACTCAGCATGATTCCCTACAAGCAAGCACTTTTGCCCCACTTTGCTCATAGATGCCAGAGAATGAGTCCATCTTCCCATGCAAAAACCATGTCAGTCAATTTCTCATTGCTATGACAAAGATCTTAAATGATTTCAAAGGAAGGAATCTTTGTTCATGGTTTCAGGGGATTAGCTCCAGCTTGGCTTCCTCCACTGCTATGATGTAGAGAGAACATCATAGTGTTAGGAGCATGTGGATGAAGAGAAGGCTACTATCACAGGAAGAGCAGAGGAAGAGAAGGGGAATGAGGGGGGGTGTCAAGACCATCAGAGACGCAGCCTCATGACTCCAACCTGGCCCCACCTTCAAATATTTTCCCTGCCTTTTAATGTGGAATTCCCCCCTGAATGTTGTAAATACCATTGGTTAATAAAGAAACTGTTTTGGACCTATAGCAGGGCAGAAAAGAGCTAGGTGGGGAAAACTAAACTGAATGTTGGGAAAAGGAAGGTGGAGATTAGTAAGACATGCCATGTAGCCCTGCCAGAGACAGACACCGGACAGAACTTTATCAGGTAAGCCACTGCCATATGGTGATACACCGATTAATAGAAATGGGTTAAATTAAGATGTAAGAGTTAGCCAATAAGAAGCTAGAGCTAATGGGCCAAACAGTGATTTAATTAATACAGTTTCTGTATGATCATTCTGGGAGTCTGGGCAGCTAGGAAATGAACAAGTGGCCTCCTACTACAAATTGGCACCAAACATGGGGCCCAAAACTGGGGCAATGTGCTTGGCTCTCAGAGCAAGGAACATGCCTCAGGAATGTTGGACAGGGTGGAGCAAGCAGATAGGGCCACCTTGTCCCTAGCCACACAGACTTAGCGTTAAAAAAAAAAAAGTGGTCCTGGTCAGAAAAGAATTACAGACATGCAATAAGGACAGATTCAGACATAAAAGACCTCTAAATGAGACATTGTGTTTATGTACATAGGCTTGGGGCAGAGAAGAAAAAGAGTAATGAGACAGTGAATGTAATAGAAAAGAATACAGAAGTCATAGATTAAAGGGGTAAAGATAATAAAATAAATATTAAACTTGTAGAGAAAAGTAATAGAGTAAGAAAAATAAGCCACATAAAGGTGGAATATACACAGAGA
This sequence comes from Dicrostonyx torquatus, assembly GCA_028555095.1. Taxonomy (NCBI): domain Eukaryota; kingdom Metazoa; phylum Chordata; class Mammalia; order Rodentia; family Cricetidae; genus Dicrostonyx; species Dicrostonyx torquatus. The sequence goes on from JAQHUG010000079.1 coordinate 2,446,490, forward strand.
GTCTGGATTATGTATATTGTTGTGTTTTCTTTGAATTTTTTGACTGTGAAGGAGCTAAGTACAGAGAGACGTTTTATTGTATGTGCTGCTAAGCTAAACTAACATAAAGGTATCTTGATTTCAAAATTTGGGTCTAAGGATATGTTGCTTTGGAAAAGGTGTTCTACTTTTGTTTCCATAGAGGATGAGAACCTGTGGAATCCTTCCAGACTAATGTGGTTTGATGGACCAAGAACCCCCCCAAAATTACTTCACCCAACAAAAAGCAGGAAGCAGTTTGGAGAAGAACTATACCCAAGTTCTCTAATTATTATTCATAAATGTTTGTTTACATTAAAGGGTGATATAATATAGATATGAATAATTTGCATTGATATGAATCTTGGTTTATTGATACAAATTTAAGGTTAATTTTGTTATGTGTATATTTCTGCTCTTGATTAAGGTATTGTATGTGCAGATCATTTAATAATGTAATGTATAATTAAGAAATATAGGTTAATAGAGAATCATCTCTAATAGTCAAACTTGTAGTCATGTTAGTTAACTTTTTTGGATATATAGGTATATTTCAGTTGTTTAGATATCTTTCAGATCTTTCAGAGATCTTCAGAATATGGCATTTAAAATGTTTTAGGAAGTTAGGACTTTTCATGACAATGAGACATGTCTGCTGCTGGCAGCATCAATCTACTTCAAGAGGATGATAGGCATCAAAGAGGCTCCTAATGGAGTTGGTTAGACATTTGGGCAAGAAACTGCTCTTGCTTGGAATGTTTGATGTTATGCTGTATGAACTGGACATGCAGGACCCACAGAGAAATGACTGCTGAATTTGCCTAAAGGTCAGATGGTCCTTCAGGGTTCCTGCTTCATGAAAGAGTCTGCCAGACATTCTGCAGGACACAGAAGAAAGTGACTGACAAATTGCCAATATTGATGAAACTGTCTTTGAAATTTCCTGCTTCATGAAAAAGTCTGCCAACTACTATGAGCCTGTAGGCTGAAGATGGATGCTCCAACGATACAGAAGAACTTTGGGTGGCTGTCCGGTCCGGGTAGTGAGATGTCTCTATCAATTCTAGAGTTTTGGAAGTTGTTTACAGTGTACTTCCTGTTAACTTAGGTAATATTATATCCTTCTGGAGTCTTTGATGGAATTGAAGAATATATAGTTATAGTTTTCTTTAATTATGATAAAAGACAAAATAGATATAAATGCTGTAACTATAATTTTTACTTGATACTTGTTTTGTTATATGTAATTTTACTATGTTAAAGTTAAAACCTTCCTTTTTATTTAAACAGAAAAGGAGAAGTGATATGGGATTCCCCTCTGTATGCTGTGAATACCATTGGTTAATAAAGAAACTGTTTTGGACATATTGCAGGGCAGAATAGAGCTAGGTGGGGAAAACTAAACTGAATGTGGGAAAAGGAAGATGGAGTTTAGTGAGATGTACCATGTAGCCCCTACCAGAGACAGACGCTGGACAGAACTTTACCCAGTAAGCCACTGCCACATGGTGATACACAGATTAATAGAAATGGGTTAAATTAAGATGTAAGAGTTAGTCAATAGGAAGCTAGAGTTAATGCGCCAAGCAGTGATTTAATTGATATAATTTCTGTGTCATTGCTTCAGGAGTCTGGGTGGCTAGGAAATGAATAAGTGGCCTCCTACTACAGCCTACCAAAAGCAGCAACACCTTTAATCATTCATTAATGTATGAATCCACTGATGAAGCCAGGGCCCATCAACTGAGAGCTTTAACACAGGAGTCATGTCTAAACCATGGCAGAAACTCGATATTTTAGGAGATCAGTTACAAATAAAACATAGTGCAGATGGGGAGTTCCATGCAACATTTTCCAGTGTCCATCTAGAAGGACACTCCAAGTTGTTTCAGGCACAAGTTCATTGACTTTAATATCCCAAAGCTGATAAAGGCTGCTTTTGTATTGGCTGTTTTAACTAAACATCAAAATGTCGGAAGTTGGCCATGGTGGTTCCCTGCAAATCCAATACTCAGGAAGCTGAAGCAGGAGGACTGTCGGGAGCTCAAGGCTAGCCTAGGCTATGTTGCAAGCGCTAAGCTTGTTTGACTTTCATGTGAGACCTTGTCTTCAGCAAAGAAGCAAAGCCAATAAAATCTGATTTAAATAGTGAGAACTGGTTCTTAGACAGGGTTGTGATTGGTAGGAGAAATTGGCTGGTATGAAGATGAGAATGAAAGAACTCTGTTCTTTCCCTTGGCCTCATGATTTTGGGCGTAAACCACTGGTTTCGGAAAAATTACATAGAGATGTATTCTAGACTAAGCCCCCTACTTTGTAGATAAGATAAATGAGGGTCAACAATAGGAGGCATGCAAGAGCTAACAGTCACCTTCAAAGACTTACATACTTCCCACTGTTACGTCTTGTGCCATGTCTTTGATGTATCCACCAGGTGACAGAAATTCCGTAAGCAATCAAGACATTTAGTGCTGATATACCAAGCCATATTGCACACACCAAGCATAAGAAACTTGTTAAATATATTAGGTAAGCAAACATCACACAGCTTATATAATAAACTTAGACCACAAGAGGAAATAAACAGAAACTTCCCAATTACCTAGAATAGCTACCATTGATTGAGGACCAACCATAAGACATGCAGCATGCTATACCCATCACTTATAGTGGCACTAATGCTTCCAGGAAATCTGAAAATAACACATACATTAATGTAGCCTGAAAATAAAGAAACCGAGCCAGGAAAATGAGACACCCTGTCTGAGGTTGCACACAGTAAGTTCTCAGATACTATGACTCCCCATATACACACCAACTTCCTGTCTGTGACAAGCTGCTCAATAAGCCACGGAAATAGGCATCTTCTTGGAAACCCCAGAGCCCAGGAATAGAAGCAGCATGGAAAGCATTTAGAATGAGCTAACTAGAACAGAGAAGAGATGGACGTAGGGCATCATTGTGGTTTCTACGGGCTCCCCCTGCTTTGAGCGCTTGGTCCCCAGATGGTGGCACACTTGTGGGAAACTGTAAATTTTGGAGATGGGATCTAGCTGGAGGGAGTGATCACTGGTGGTCTAACTTGGAAGATTCTTCTAGGCCTCCAGTGCCCCCCTTTCTCTGCTTCTTGTTCACCATGTGGTGAGAACCTCCCCTGCCACATGCTCTTCCATTACGGTATTCCATCCCAAGTGGATGGAGCCAAGTAACTTGTCTAAACCCTCCAGAACTAGGAACCAACAGTAAGTCTGTCCCTTCCTTTAAATTGTTCTTTTGTGTATTATGGTCACAGTGACATGAAAGTAACCAATACAAACACTAGAGGAATCTATTTCATAATGGTTCTTTAAGGGGAGGCATGTCAAAAATCAAGGGATGCACCAACCACATAAATGTGGTACAATATACAACTTAATTCTTAGAAGTCAGCAGAAGATATTTGTGATATTAATTCCTTGAGGATGAGACAAGAAGTACAAGCTCTCAATGAATTAGGATGAATGACTTTGGATCAACGACAGTATTATTTTTCTAGGGCTGCCATAACAATATGAGGCAGCCCACACACTGAATTGAGCAAAAGCTATCTCCTCGTGGTTCTGAAGGCAGGAAGTTCAAGATCAAGGCCATGGCCGGGTGACTTGCATGTGGTCTCTTTTCTTGGCTTGCAGATGGCTGCCCTGAACTTTCTTTCTATGATCTTTCCTCTGTGTGTGCAGCCCTGGTGCTTCTTTCTGTGTTTACTCTTTCTTTTTACAAACACATCAGTCAAATTATATTAGAACTTTTTAAAAAAATATTTATTTATTATGTGTACAATATTCTGTCTGTGTGTATGTCTGCAGGCCAGAAGAGGGCACCAGACCTCACTACAGATGGTTGTGAGCCACCATGTGGTTGCCGGGAATTGAACTCAGGACCTTTGGAAGAGCAGGAAATGCTCTTAACCACTGAGCCATCTTTCCAGTCCAGAACTTTTTTTTTTTAACAGACTAATTGTACTGGCTTGTTTTTATGTCAACTTGACACAAGCTAGGGTCATCTGGTTGGAGTATTAATTGAGGAAACGTTTCCATGTATCAGGCAACAGGCAAGCCTGTCAGGTATTGTCTTGATTAGTGATTGATGCGGGAGGGCTCCACCCATTGAGGTGCTGCCACCCCTGGGCAAGTGGTCCTGGATCTATAAGAAGGCAGGTTTAGCAAGCCACAAGGAGCAAGCAATTAAGCAGCATTCCTTCATTGCTTCCTTGAGTTTCTACCATGATTTCTGTTGGTGACGGAGTATGACTTGAAAGTTGAAAGATGAAATAAATCCTTCACTCTCCCAAGTTGCTTTTGGTTATAGTGTTTTCTGGAACATCTAAACTAAGATCCTGCATAAGCCAGATAGAAGAGGGCGTCATATCCGCCAGGACTCTGAGAATTAAACTTGGATCCTTTGGAAGAACTGCCAGTGCTCTTAACTACTAAACCATCTCTCTAGCTCTAAAATAAAATGACATTTCAATATCAATTTATTTGTACGTGTGCATGCATGTCTGTGTGTGTATGTGTACATGTGTATGCATGCTTGCATGTACATGTGTGTATACGTGTGCGTGTATGTGTGTTCTGGTGATTGAACTCAAGTCTTCAGGCTTGGGAGCAAGCACCTCTGCCCATTGAAATATCTTGTTATCCCCATAGGTAAAATTTTAAATTGTGTCTCACACTGACAATAGTTTTTGTGTAAGTGTAAAGTAAAACTGTATACAATAAAATATAACACTGAAAAAGATTCGGTGGCAAAGCCAAGCACACCACACCAGCCCCCGCACAGGCAGCTTTGCCTTCATAGTTGCCAGGCATAAATTTTCTTTGAGCACCTCTTGAAATAGTTGGCCTCACAGGTAAACCATCGGCATAAAAAGATGCACGGTGTTAACGAACAGAATCGCTCTACACATAAAATGCTTGGAAAAACCTCCCAGAGAGACCAAAGCACAGGAAATCAAGGTTGCCATCTCACGCCCACCTCTCGAATTTGCAGACACTAAACATATAAGAAACCACTGATGGGACTGGAGAGATGGCTCAGTGTCTTAGAGCACCGACTGCTCTTCCGGAGGACCTGGGTTCAATTCCCAGCACCCACATGGCAGTTCACATCTGTCTGTCATTCCAGTTCCAGGGGATCTGACACCTTCACACCGATGCACATAAAATGAATCTAAATAAAATATTTTTAAAAAGAAGCCACGGATGTTGGTTTCATTGCTTAGCAGCTTCTGTAGCTAGGGAGTTTCCCTCCCCAGTTGCCCATCCCCAGAGAACCCGTGAATAAGACCTATGTTCTGTGTACCACATCTGGGAAGATGCTGAACCCAGGATGAGTGTTAAGATGCTATCAATTGGTCTAAAACATATACAATGCTTCGCACCGATTACTAAGAAAATTGAGTAAATCATAGTCAAGAACGACCTCACATCCATCTGAGTGGCTGTTAAATAGGGAACAACCAGAATTAACAACAGTATGGGAAAACCAGAACTGTTGATAGGAATGTGGGATGCTGTGGGATGTTGAAAGAGTTTGCAGCCCCTCAAAAGATGACTCACAAATGTCTCTCGTTGTTCTTTAGCGACCCCTCTAGGCCTGTGCCTCAGAGTAGGGGTGTGAGCAAATATTAGTGCCCTGGTGTTCTCAGCTGCACTTTTCACAATAGCTAAAGCAAGAGCCAGTTCAGAGCTCCATTGACAGATAGGTAAACAAAGTGAGGCACACCGTTCAATGGAGGGTTATTCAACCCTGAGAAGAACAAAATGTAGACACAGGGTAACATGGGGATGAACCTTAAAAATAGTACGCTAAATTAAAGGAATGAAAACACAGATGACAGACAGTGCTGAGTCTGAGACAAAAAAATAGCAGACACCAGGAAGTCAGGAAGTGAGGAACTGAGGGGTGGGTGTGATCACTAAAGGAGAAAAGGGTTTCAGTTTGAGATGATGGGAAGGTCTAACCATGGCTGCTAGTTGCGGCTTCACAACAGCGCAAATGTACTTACGCTATTGAAGCAAATGTACTTACGCTATTGAAACCGTACATTTTGAAACAGGAACTTTAGCGCTTTATATATTTTACCGCCAGAAGGTCAAACGGCTCAGAAAAAAAAATCACAGGATTAAAAGTAGATGGGAGGATGAGGACCCATTCCTTTGAATCAACAAAGTGTGCCATTTTGTTAAAGAACCTAACAGTTGACAATGCCTGGCTTGGTTAGATGACAACTTTACAGCCCAGAAAGTAGGGAGAGCTCCAAGGGAAAGTACCATTCTAGGAAGGACTTCCGGGTCATGAAGACATGGAAAATGTCCTAGTTAGGGTTTCTATCGCTGTGACAAAAACAGCATGACCAGAAAGCAAGTTGGGGAGGAGAGGTTTATTGGGCTTACGCTTCAGCATTGCTGTTCATCACCAAAGGAAGCCAGGACAGGAACTCAAACAGGGCAGGAACCTGGAGGCAGGAGCTGATGCAGAGGCCATGGAGGGGTATGGCTTATTGACTTGCTTCCCATGGCTAGATAGCCTGCTTTCTTATAGAACCCAGGACTGCCATCCCAGGGATGGCACCACCTACATTGGTTGGGCCCTCCCCCGTTGATCACTAATTGAGAAAATGCCTTATAGCTGGATCTCATGGAGGCATTTCCTCAACTGAGGCTTCTTCCTCTGTCATGTCTCTAGCTTATGTCAACTTGGCACGCACAACCAGGCAGGACAGGGCACAAAGGCTATCCTCTGCTCCTGGGAGTTTAAAGCCACAGAGGGAGACATCACTTGAGGGTCCTACTTCCAGCCCAGCCTCTCTCATTGACTCAGCCCTACTTGCTGTCTCCATAGCAATCCATGGGGAGTGGGGTTGGGGGGTAAAATACAGTAACACAGACAAGGTAAAACAACAAACTCCATGCGTGAGTCACACTGAAAACAATTAAATGTTCCTTTCACACTGATTTCGCATCCTGTCTTTACTTTTAAAAAACACAGAGCCACAAAGAATTTAACGATCTTGTGTTGATTTCTCCAGTCCAATTTCTTCTTAACTACCGCAGGTATATGATAATTCACTATCATGAATTAAATAAATATCTATGTGTGCATGTATTTGCTATGGTTTTGTGGGTTTTAAACTTTTTTTAAAAAAGTGCTTCATAGCTGGGTGGTGGTGGCGCACGCCTTTAATCCCAGCACTCAGGAGGCAGAGGCAGGTGGATCTTTGTGAGTTTTAGACCAGTCTGGGCTACAAGAGCTAGTTCCAGGACAGGCTCCAAAGCTACAGAGAAACCCTGTCTCGAAAAAAACCAAAAAAAAAAAAAAAGTGCTTCGTATTATATTGTACATTTTACTGAATGTCTTCTTTTTATTTAGATATTTTCAGTTTGCTCCACAGAGGGCTAGATCCCTCACTGTTGTATAGTTCATGCTCTGTCCATGTAGACTTTTTGTTCAGAATAATGGACACCACAGTGCACACGTATTAGTGACCTTTCTGTCCCTATGGCAGCATGCTAGGAAAAAGCAGCTTAAGGGATGGAGAATGTATGATGGCTGATGGTTTCAGAGGGTCTCAGGCCATCACAGCAGAGCGGACATGACAGAGCAGCACCATGTGGTAGCAGGGGTGTACGGCACAGGCTTTTCCACATGGCACAGACAGGAGGCAGCCGGTTTGGGGTGGAGCCAGGGGGCAGCAAAACCTTCAAAGGTCTGTCCCGTTACCCACTTCCACCACTCACACCTCGTTCCCTGAAGGCTCCACAACAGCCCAACAATGTCCGAGCTGGAGATTGAGCTCTTACAACCCGAGTCTGTGGATTACATTTTAGATTCAAACCTTAGCCTATGTCATAGTCAACTTTAGTTGACAAGTTGATACACCTGGGAAAAAGGAAACTCAACTGACTGAACCTCAACTGAAGGAAATCCCTTCATCAGACTGGCCTGCCAGCATGTCCGTAACACCCTTCCTTCCTTCCTTCCTTCCTCCTTCCCTCCCCTCCCTTCTTCCCTTTTCCTCTCCCTCCCTCCCTTCCCTCTCTCTTTCTTTTTTGGGGGGGGATTTCAAGACAGGGTTTCTCTATGTAGCCCTGGCTGTCCTGGAAGTCCCTCCGTAGGCCAGGTTGCCCTCAAACTCTGAGATCCATCTGCCTCTGCCTCCTGACTCCAGGGATTAAAGGCACTTTGAGGCAACATTTCTTAATTGCTGATTGATCGAGGAGGCAGCGCCGTCCCTAGAAAAGTGGGTGTGGACTCTAAAAGAAAGGAGGCTGAGCAAGGCAGAGGAAAGAAGCCAGTAAGCAGCATCCCTCTGCGGTCTCTGCTTCAGTTTCTGCCTCCAGGTTCCTCCCTTGACTTGCCCAGAGGACAGAATATCACTGCGGTGGTTTGAAGGAAAGTGGCCCCATAGACTCCTGTGTTTGCTGCTTGGTCCCCAGACGGTGGAACTTTTGGGGAAGGATTAGGAGGTGTGGCCTTACTAGAGGACGCCTGTCAGTGGGGGAGCGCTCTGAGGTTTCAAAGACCCCTGACCATATTCATTGTGCTTTCTCTGCTTCCTGTTTTCAGATCAAGATGTGAACTCTCAGCCACATGAGAGTTCCACACCTTTGTTCTGTCATCATGGGCTCTAACCCTCTGGAACAGTAAGCCCAATTAAATGCTTATTTTATAATTTGCCTTGGTCATGGTGGTGTTTTGTCACAATGATAGAAACATAACTAGCACAACTGTCTATAAAGCAAGTTTCTTTTGGCCATAGTGTTTATCATAACAACAGAAAGCAGACGAGGACACAGCACATTTTGGATTGTTCTCTGTGCAATGGTGGACGTTGTGTAGGGTTGACACTGTCTGAGCACAGGGCCACACTGCGAGGACATGAGCAGGAATTTCTCCCGAGTATTTGGAAATCCAGGTTAATATTTTTTGTGACCTGGAATGGGACCACAGGGACGCTAAACTCTGGACAGTACATGAGTATCTGGAACAATCAGGCTTGTCCCCCACAAAGCACCAAGAGGCTCCTCTTCAAACGGCTAATTTGAAGTAGGATCTTTGTGTCGCAGAGGGCGTGCATCTGTGAGTCTAATTAGGGGCTGACAGCCTGCTCTCCAGTGCCAAGTGCCTGTTTGCCTCTAACTTCTGCCAAATGCCGCTGTCAGCCTTCAGCCTTCTGCTGCTCTGGTGGGCATAAAATGCTGTCTCACTGTGCTTATGCTTGTGGGGATTTGATTGTATCAGTGATGTGGGAAACGGGTTCACATGTCTGTGGCTCATGTGCCCCGCTAGGAAGACATCAATTAGTAAAGCACCCATTCCCCTGGGTGGTTTGAATTCCCCTTTGGTGGTGAGGGCTATGCTAGAGATTTAGGGTTGCCAGTGTTTTCCACCGGTTTGCCATTTGCTTTTAGTTTATGTTATCACATCACATGGAAGTTACATATTTTGATTATACTGAAATCTATGTAATCTTAAGTGACACATTCCTAATTTATAAAATCTACTCTCACATCATAAAGATAACCTCTGTTTTCTCACCTTTTTTCTTCATTATGTGTAGCTTCTTGATCCACCTCATAATTTGGTTTTGCATAAAGTGTGAATTAGGAGTCTGACTGTGACTGTGTTTTTCCTGTGGTGAATCAGTTGCTGTAACACCATTTCCTTTTGAGAGCCTCTATTCCCCCCATTTTGACTTCCAGTATATTCTGGGTAGTTTTGGGTAATTTTGTGTGTGTTCTTCTCCCCCCTCCCCTATGCTGTGTGTCTGTGAGACGTGTGTAGAGGTCAGAGGATGATCTGCCTTAGCCCTGCCCAAGCCTTGTACTTTATCTCATATCATGTGTTGTTCATGAAGCTTCAACCACCCCAGTTTTTTTTTTTGTGGGGGAACACTAATCATCCCTGGCTAATTTCACCCTGGGACTCTAGACCTTGTAGCTTCCTCTTTTAGAAATGAGTTCTATAGTTAGGTGGATGGTTGGTTCTTGGTGTGTGCCCCTCAGCTCAGATGTCTGTTCTCAGAGAAATCATTCTTGACCACCAGAAAAGAGCCACCCAACCACCCATAATGGTGCACCTCATCTATTTTTTCCCATTTAAAATTATCTTCTTAAAAACTTATATATTTATTCATGTATCTTATGTATGTCTTCATGCAAACCAGAAGAAGGAATCTGATCACATTACAGATGGTTGTGAAACACCATGTGGTTGCTGGGAATTGAACTCAGGACTTCTGGAAGAGCGGTCAAGTGCTTTTAACCACTGAGCCATCTCTCCAGACCCCACTTCTTTAACGTGTCCCACTCCCAGCGCTATTTCCCATGCCCTGTCCCCTTTCTGCTGGTACCATTCTGCTTCTAGAATTACCCTTCCTTTCTTCTTTTTCTCCTTTACTTTCTTTCAGAATTATTTATTTAACTTTATGTGTATGCGTATATGTTCACAAACCACATTAATGCATGCCCAAGAAAACTGGAAGAGGGTGTCAGAAGTCTGGAAGCTGAAGTGACAGGTGGTCGCAGCCATCCTGGGGTGCTGGGAACAGAGCCCAGGTCCTCTGCAAGTGCTCTTAGCCATGGAGCCATCTCTCCTGTCCTGCCCTACCACTTTCATGTCACATGTCCTATTTGCCTCTCCTTCCTCAGAGTCTCTTTTATCGCTTATGGCCTCCTTTTCAAGTTGCATGATCTCTACCTACACTTGCTTCCACATAAATATACATCCATAAAAATCAGAAACTAGGATCCATGTATGAGAGAAAAGATGATGTATTTATCTTTCTTGGGCCACCTCACTCAATAAAATATTTTTCAGTTCCATTCAGTTTTCATTGCTGGAAATGATTTTCTCTTTATAAACATCTGCATATCCATCCCATCTCTCTCTCTTTGTCCATTGGTAGATTAGACAACTTGAGTGATTCAATATAAGAAGTCTAATTTTAATGGAAAAGTATATATTTTCACAGATGCGAACCTGGTAAGAAGGAAGAGTGTCAGCCCCATCCCTGGCTCTGATGCTGCAAATGTCCAATGAGGTCCCAGGGATCTTAATTTTCAGAGACTGCTATGTATCATTCCAGACTCACTGGAGTCAAAGCAAGTCAACGCCATCCTCATTGTAACTACACAGTCTCCCAGTTACTGAGGAATAGATGGGGCTACATGGGGACTTAGTGACATGGCCTGTCACATCCTCTTTGCCCAAGAAAAGGACATAGAGGACTCCTCTGCCTCCATGAAAGCTGAAGAACCTAGGAAGGTTCACAAACAAATCAGGAAAGGCTCAAAGTGATCAGTGAGGAGACCTAGGTCTGAACTGTGCTACTCGGTGATTTGGTTTCTCCTTATGTCAACTGAGAACCTAGGCCAAGTGACGCTGTGGCATAATGTTTGGTCTTCCTTCTTAGTTTCTGGCACAGAGCACCCAAATGTTTTAGAACTTGTAGCGACTAGAATGAGAAGATCATCTTCTGTTTCTCAAAATTGGCACCTTTCAATAGTTTCTGAGCTGCTTCTACTGAGTCTGCTGGTGGCTGGATGCCCATAGCCAGCTTCAGGACAGATGCCCCAGGACCAACTATATGATTAGAGGGTTGGAGTTTCTGGCCACACCCTGTGACCTCCAGAGACAGGAACGGGCTGGAATTTGAGTTCAATCACCAATGGCCAAGATTTACTCAGTCATGCTTACCCAATGAAAGGTCCATAGAACTTCTAGGCAGTGGTGTTGGGGGAGGGGAGTCTGGGTTGATGTCACACTCTCCTTCAGGGGGAATGACATGTCCCAGACTCCTGGAACAGAAACTACAGTTCTAGAATTCTAGACTTCACCACTGTTCTGACATCTTTGTCATCTACGAAGGCAACAGTAAACACAGTGTTGCAGCAGCCAATTGCTGAGCAGTTAGCAAACTGCTAGATCCGAGGAGAGTAAATAAACTTCACTTTGTGTTATATTGGTCAGCAGTCCAAGGGGCCTGGGCTTGTGGTCGGTGTCTGATGGGACCAAGATTTTAGTCTGGGAGCTCTAGTTAGCAGCAGAGAGTGTTGGGATGGGGCTGCGTCAGGCTACACTAGAGCCCTCCTGGTGGTGTCTAGTGAGTGGGAGAATTGACCGCTCTGGGAAACCCTCACATTGTGTACTAAAACTGTTATTAAATTTTGCTTTTAAAAAAATCCCTTTGAAACAGATCTTTCTAAAAGTTTATTATCCCTCCAAGATTTTATGCAAATCTTAACATTTCATGATTTCATTGAAATTGGGTTATGGTTAATTTTTCCTCTTGACCTTCCATTTTTTCCCCCCAAATTAGCTCTCTTTTAATGAGAAAAAGTATTTTTAAAGTAACATTTCCCATTGTTTTTGCTGAGAGAAAAATGTCAGAGGCATCTATATTCCTTATCTCATTGTTGTAACCAGAGCCCTGAAAGGCAGCTTCAGAAAGGAAGGGCTTATGCAGCCTAGAAGACATCATGGCAGAGGCATGAAACATCTGGTCACTTTCTATCCATACTCAGGAAGCAGAGCGCAAAGAACACTGGGACTCAGCTAACTTGCTCCTTTTTATTCAGTCTGGGACTCCAGCCCACAGAACAGAGCCGCCCACAGTAAGGTTGAGTCTCCCCACCTCAACCTGATCTAAACCCCTTTCGTAATGATGCACAGAGATTTGTCTGCTGGGTGATCCTAGAGACAATCAAGTTGACAATCAAGATTAATGTCCTACATTTAATTAAAGAGCTGGACATGGGAGAGAGAAAACATAAGGGCAGGAATTCTGGGCAAAATAAAGACTATTTTAGGTTCCTGGATATGTGTAGTTACCACAGCATCGTCCTCATTACTCCAATGACTCCAGACATCAGTCACTTCTCCTGATGATTTAGCCCATTTCCCAATTTCTCCTGCTTTACTTTGTCCCCACCCACCTTATCTACAGCTCTTGTTGGTTCAATGAGATGATTTATATGTTCTTTCTCCCAGTTTTCACTGGAATATGGCTGAGAACTCTGGGTCTTGCAGCTTTATTTTCAGCCGGTTTCTAGAAGTCTTGCTACTTGTTGCCATGTTTCAAGACATGGTCCTTTCTGGCTAGTATCTGTCATGGCTCCATAAGACCCCCTCCCCATTGCTTTAGGAGTCTGCGTTTCACCAGATTTTCATAGGCTGAGATGATTGTTCCTATTTCCACGTGTGCATGTGTGCAAGCATGTGTGTATGTGACAGAGTATAAATTAAGACTGGGCTTGAGTTCATGGTGTTCTTAATGATGACCTTGAACTTTTGACCTTCCGACTTCTGTTTCCCAATGGTTGGTATATAGGCATGCCAATATAACCAGGTTGGTAAACCACACCTGGTTTACATGGTGCTGGGGACCAAACCAAGGGTATCATGCATGCCAGGCAAGAACTCTGCCGATTGTGCTACATCCCCAGCCCCTGACTGCTTCTGTTCTCGGCTTAGATTGCTACTCTCCAACAACAACATCTCTATACACACTTTCTATTTTAATGGGCAAAATTGGGTTTGCTACTCTAAATGACAGTCAACAGCCCAAGGATCAGATTTCAACTAAAATCTCTTATCACATGGAGAAATTAAGCAGCACTTAAATATTTAATAACACCCTGTAAGTTTTTTAGACTCCTGGGCTCCAAAATAATCGACAAAGTAATTTCTAAGCCATAATTAACAAAACAGGCAATCTTCCAAAAAGTCTCGCAAAGCTAAAGGAACCTCCCCAGAGCACTCCCTGTGTAGCCAGCAGGATGCTCACAAGCAGCACGGTCAATAAACAAGAGTGGGCAGAGAGGGTTTGGAGCCGCCCTGAGCTGGTGTCACCCGCAAATGCTCTAGGAAGATGGGGCCATGGTTGGAAGATGGGAATATTTCCAGGACCTGATTATTATCAGGTCTGGAGAATCATGGGAGGGGATGAAGAGTGCATGCAGAGTGCCTCTTGAATGTTTATCAACATTGCTCTTTGGACCTTCAGAGTGGCCTAGTCACTGCTCTTAGGGCTGACAAAGGATGCACAGACCCTACCCAATTAGTCCAGGTCATCTCTTGGGAAAGTCTCCCTCCAACTGCGTGGCTACCTGTGACCGACCTGTCCTTTTTCTTCACTATCCTCCCATTCATCCAGCCCTAGTAGCACTTCCTCTGCAATACACCCTTGTACTGTTCACAGCTCGTCATCTCTAATGCCATCACCATGTTACAAGCAGTAGCGTCTTTTCTTGGACTGTGTCATTAGCCTTTATGTGTGTGCATGTGTGCGCACGTGTATACGCACAGGAACACATGTCTGTGCATGCATGCAGAGGCCAAGTTGTCAAGTGTCCTATCACCCCACCTCCTTCCTGGTAGAATTTCTAATACAGAACTCATCTCTCTAAAAGCATAAGTCAAATGAATTTGATCCTTGGGGACAAACTAAGATGATTCTCTCGATGCTGCTTGATGTGAAGGAACAATTGCGTAGGTTGTCACAGCTGGAAGTCGGGGGTGCAGAACCTGAGTGGGCTGAGAAGTGTATGGCAGCGGCAGGTGGAGGTTTATCTTTTCCATTTTGAGGAAACTTGTTTGGATCCTGTGTGCTCTTGCCAAGCATTCGGGATGAGGAGAATTAATTTACAGCATATAAGGGGATCAACTTATTGAATTATTAAATCAGCCTCAAGTTGAGGTAATTTCTAACTCTCTGAGCAAAACAGCAGCAGTAACAGCATTTTTTTCTGCATAGTATCATGACTTATAAGTATCCTTTTGGACATCCGTCACTTCTGTGATATTGGCCAAATGTAAATATCATATCTGTTATTTAATTTATTTATTCTACTTGAAATTGAACCCTAGGCACCATGAATCCTAGATAAGAGCTCTACCACTGAACTGTCCCCAGTACTATATTTGTATTAAATTTGTGGTTACAGGATCCAAGATGCTCTAATGAATAAATACCAGAATCTTGATTGAGAGTCAAGATCTTAGAAGGCCAGCTTCCAGAAATGCTAATGAATCAATAAGAAAGACATTGAAAAGAGCACTTAAAAAGACCAAATTCATGAGCTGGTGAGATGGCTCAGTGGGTAAAGACATCTGTCACCAACACTGATGACCTGAATTCAACCTCTGGGACCTACATGGTGAAGGGAAAGAACTGATTCCTGCTAATTGTCCTCTGACCTCTATATGCACACCGAAGCAAAACACTTCCACCCCATTCAAATACATAGATGTAAAGAAAAAGGACACCTCAAGGTTGAGCCAGGAAGATGGTTTAGTCAACAAAAGTGCTTGCTGTACAAGTGTGTCCATCTGAATTTCATCACCAGGAACCCACATAAAGGTGGGAAGAGAGAACTGATTCACAAAGCTGACCTCTACACACATGGCACGGCACCCCCCACCATATACATATGTAATAACAAACAAAAGTTTTTTAAAAATAAATTTATTTTAGTATAATATGCTATAAAATAGACCAAGTGCAAGGTCCAACAGATATTGACAAATATATACATTGATATTCCCGTACCCACTACTGTAATGGAGACACATCACATCTGTCACCCCTGAAATTCTCCTTCATGTCCCTTTGCACTCATGCCTCCTTTTCCTTCCTCCTCCTTCCTCATGCAATTGGTGATGTGCTTTCTCTCATGATATGTTAATGGGTTGTTCTTAGAATCTCACGAATGGAATCACAAAGTCTGATTTCTTTTGTAGGTTGATTTTCTTTTGCTTAGTGTAATTTGATTGATTGCTTGGTTGATTTAGAGATAAAGACCCTCTCAGTAGCCCAGGCTGGCCTGGAACTCTTGGTGAGCCTTTTCCCTAATTTCCCAAGTGCTGGGTCTACAGGTCTAGCACCACAATGCTAGCTTGTTTCCTCTTTCTCTTTTTCCTCTCTCTCTCTCTCTCTCTCTCTCTCTCTCTCTCTCTCTCTTTATTTCTTTCCTTTCTCCCTCTCTCTTTCTTTCCTTTCCTTTCTTTTTCTTTCTTTTTTTTTTTGAGAAAGGGTTTCTCCATGTAGTTCTGGCTGTTCTGGAACTCACTCCATAGCTCAGGTTGGGCTCAAACTCATAGAGATCCACCTGCCTTTGCCTCCTGAGAACTGGGATTAAAGGTGTGTGCCACCACTGCCTGACATGTTTCTTATTTCTTAAAAGGCACAATATGTGTTCTCGTTTGTGGACCGGTGTAACCATTTGAGACACATATACAACTTGTAGTCAGGACATCTGGGTAATTATCATTTCCATGGACTATGCTGGCATTGTTTCTATGTTGGGAGCTTTTAAGATGTACAACACAGCACAAACATCATCCCACAGCTTTTACATGGCGTTGAGAACTATACACAATCCAGAGATGGTTAAGGTAAACATGAAGATATATAAATATTTTGCCATTTGATATGAGGAACACAACACCTACAGGTTTTGGTATCCACAGGAGTCCTAGAACCACTCCTCCATGAAAACCAAAGTGCAGATGCACGCACTCATACAGTGGGCTAAGTAACTGTCAAGAGAGAGCTGGATTCGCAGGAAAGGGCCAGGGCTGAGCGTGATTCCAGAAAAGAAGGGAAAGATTCTGCTCTCTTCACTTCCCATTTCTCTCTCTCTCCCTCTTCCCTACACTTCATTTTATAGACCATGGGCTCAGTCACAGAATCTTTTTATATCCAGCCTCATAAAATTGTAAAGTGAATCATTACAAAATTAATATTCAACAGACTTTATATAACTCTGCTAATGCAATGCATAACTCAGGCTTTTATCACACCAAGGCCTCTCAAGATCTATAAATGCGACCAAGTTACTAAGATGGTATTTTACTTCTAATAGCCCCTGCAGCACCTCTGCCCAACAAGATCACTAAATTTAAACCTAATATGACCACTCAAGTTAGCTCACCAGAGGGCAGGTTCTTGTGAAGTTAACAAAATCTCGGCTCTGATGAGTTTGTTTGGAGACTCTTGGGGTCCTTCTAGGCAGCAGAGAACTCACACAGGAACCAATGCAGATTTTTCAAATCACATAACCCATGAGCTTCTGATATTTACATTATCATGGTTTCCCGGGAGGAAGAAAAGGCCAAAGAGTTCATTTAGAAAGAAGGCCAGACCCTCAGTGATCTGACTGTGAACACCCAAAAGGGGCCCGAAAGACCATTCAGACCAATGGTCCTGTTTCACAGGAAGAGAAATGAAGGCTCAGCAAAATGAAATTACAATCAAGCAAAAGATCCAGACCCACCCCCAGCTCTGATACTCAGCCATGGGAGACCTGCCCACTCCGTTTTCTTTTCTGTTTTCATTGTTGTAGGCACAGAACAGAAACTTGTGAAACATTCAGATGCGTACAAACACCAGTCTTGACTCTGAGATAACCACACGCAGGCTTCCCAGAGGCCTGGAGGAGGAAGACAGGGGAGCAGAGAGAATGATATCTGGGGTCACAATTTATCAACATGTCCTACTTTTTAATGCTTACTAATGTGGAGACCCTGGGAGTTACTTAACCCTCTCTAGCCTCAGTTCCCTTGTCAGTAAAATGGGGAGGATCAAGCCACGTCTTCAAAATTGCTGTGAGAATGAACTTGGTGAGGACATGCCAACTGTGACACCTGGTGACCACGAGGCAGGCAGCACTGGGTTAGCAGTCACAGTGGCTGTATTGTTCTAGAAACTTCTCAGTGTTCTTTTATTTTTTAATTTTATTTCTTTAAAATCAAAGCATAAGATGTTTGGCTACTCAGTTAAAAAGAGTTTCACAAGTGTGGCAGATCAAAGTTGGTGACAATACATGTTACTTGTATGCCAAAATCAAGAAATTTTCTCTTATGAAAGTATCTATTCAGAGTCTCTTAAAAAATTATTATATGCCCTTACATGGTACAAAATAATAATTAACTATATAAAAACCAACTTTCAATGGATACATATTAAATGATGAACTATAATGTCTTGGAAGTGATAAAAGTAAAAACAAAAGAGCTCATCACCATCATAGGGTGTTGTGAGAGAGAATGGCCCCATAGACTCATGCACTTGAATGCTTGGACCCAAGCTGATGTGTTAGGAGACACAGCCTTGCTAGGGCAGTTGTGTCACTTGGAGTGGGCTTTGTGTTCCAAAAGTCCACCCCTTCCCCTGTAAGCTCTGTCTCAACATCCTGCTTGTGGATCAGACATGAGCTCTCAGCTACCGATCCAGCACCACGTCTGCCTGACCACACGCCCCATCATGAGGGTAATGAACTTAGCCTTTGAAACTGTAAGCCCAATAAGCTCATTTTTCTTTACATTGCCTTGGTCATGGCACCTGAGCACTGCGATAGAGAAGTAACTAAGGCCATCCCTTATTTGAATTTCCTCCAGATGTCTTTGCCGTCCTGTCGTCATCCACTGAACACTAACATACCATTATTTTTGGAGACCGATGTGCCAAGTCATGCTCAGATTCGTAGACCTGTATGAGACCAAGCATCCCCGCTGCCTGGGTACCACAGCTAAACGGGGCTCGGAAGGTCTCAGTTTTCTTTTGAGCAGGGCTTAAAAACAATGCAGCACTTCATAGCTACATTGTACGTAGATCCTGCTCTACGCTGCTGAGGATACAGCTCAGCTGGTAAAGTTCCTACTGCCTGAGTTCAGATCCCTACCACTCGTATAGAGAGTCTAGCAGAGCATATGTGCAATCTCGGTTCCGGAGAGGTGGAGAAAGGAGGAACCCCAGGGTTTGCTGGCACAAAACCTAAAATTTTGAGATGCTGGCTGCCTGGTTGCAGTTGCTATTGAGATTTGAACTTCCGTGGGCTAGTGTGGAGAATGACTTTACTAGCAGATGAAAAAGCCATAGAACTAGTCTTAGTCTCTCACCTTCTTTCTTAGTCTGTCTATGTATCTATGTATCTATCTATCTACCTATCTATCTGTCATCTATCTATCTATCTATCTATCAATCACCTATCTATCTATGATCTATCTGTCATCTATCTATCTGTTATCTATCCATCTGTCATCTATCTATCTATCTGAGGTACTGGGGAATCAAATCCATTGCCTCTTACATACTAGAGATGTATGTGCCCTAACACTGCACTAACCACCCAATTGAAGTTTTATTTCTGTACATGTGTATGGTATATACCTCTCTGTGTGTGTCTGTGTGTGTGCTCACACGTGTGTATGTGTGTGTAAGTGTGGCGGCCAGAGGTTAATAATGGATGTCTTCATATTTCTCTACTTTATTTATTTTGAGACAGGCTGTCTCGCTGAATCTACAGCTCTCTTATTTGGAAAATTAGCCTATGCCCTAGCTACATCCTAACACTGGCCCCCTCATACAGCCAGAGAAAGGGATCCTTCCAGGGGTTCTGCTGTTTCAGGGTTGACCTGCGATATTGTGTCCTGGGTAATGATCTCTAGGTAAAGCAGGGGAGGTTCTGGAGAATAAGAACTAGACTAGTGTTAATTTCTTCTTTTTCTACCCTAAATAAACAACAACAAATCATTGTTACCTTTGTGCGGGAGACTCCAGATAGAACATCTGCCCGACAAATAGTCAGGCATTGATGGGTGACAGCTTCAGAAAGTGCCACGGGAAAGCTTATGGAACTGTACCCTGGATTAGTGGGAAAGTAAATTATAATCGATTAACGTACTAGTTGTCTTCCCTATTGCTATGAGACAATGTCCTGATAAAAGGCTTTACTCCAGCTTACAGCTTAGATAGATCCATGCTATCACGGCAGGGAAGGCTTGGCGGTGGGAGGAGGAGGTCAGCTCTTCACACTGCATCTGCACTGAGAAGCAAAGGGTGAAAAGAAAGGGGGACCAGACCATAAAATCTCAAGGCCCATCTCTTCCTACTTCCTTTAATCAAAGCTTCCCCTCTGAAAGGTCCTGCAACCCTCCCAGAAAAAACCACCAGCAGGGAACCAGCACACTGGCCAACATGGACAGCTCACATGTAAACCACAACAATTGTCTGTGCTGGGAGATGGCAACCTTCAAGGGATTCACAAGCCGTGTGCTCTCCTCCACGATCTACTAAAGTTCACGGTAACGACTTATCCAAGATTCGAGAGACAGCACATGGCAAAGCCGGAGTTAGTAACCATCCTTCATCCTTTATGGGCTATAGTTCAGCATTCCTCTCTGCGTGCCTGACTGTCTTTTCTTCTTTGGTGGGCTGTGTGGTTTCCTGTCTTGCAAGCATTAGGTGGTCCTGGCATGGTTCAACCTATTCGGATCACTTCTGTAAAGAATAAATGATGGCATGATAATTAAAGAAAACCTAACTCCCAGCTTTGTACCAGAGCCCTGCCAACAGCCAGCACACAGCTGTTATAAGGGCACATGTCCTTGACAAAAGACAGGTGGCCTACTTGGTCATGATGGTCTGAGGAACTAACGCGTGTTGAACTGGAACAAAGAGGCTCCCTCCTTAGCCTCATGTGTAAGTGGATTTCTTTGCATAACAGCTCCGAATAAATAAAGTACAAAATGAATGTTCGTAAGAGCAGCTGTTGAGGAATGACTTTCAAGTACTGCTGTAATTTGTTCTAATCCTCAGCAGGAAAATAGAATTCAGCATGAAGTTTTCTAATGACGGCGGCCTGACCATTTATTTCTTCATGTGCTGAGCAGCCATTACGAAGTTGCTTGCCAAGCACCAGGCGTGCCTGAGGCCTGGGGATGTCAGAGATCAGGAGGGAAATAATCTCCAGTCTCACTTGCTGTCTATTGGGAAAGATGGACTATTAAGCGTTGTAATAAGCGTGCACACACCAATAAGAGAGAGTATTTAGAGAGCGGCTAGGTGGAGGTGAAGGAGCCACAACTGACTTAGCACACTTCAGGAGAAAGTCCACCTGACTCGAGGCTAAACCAGACTGCTGCGATTCTGCTTCCTGCCACTCACCTGGTGGGTGACGCTGAACAAGTCACTTCAATTTCCTTACCTGTGGACTAGAGCTAATCATGCCTGCTCTGTTGGCTGTGTCAAGCTCTGAGGTGAGATCCAAGTTCTCAGGCAACCCCACACAAAGTGAGGCTCAATGTGAATTTGTCAGATGAATGGAGGGATCGTTATCAATCACAGACCGGATCTCTAATACAGAAGGGGTCATGTGGGCACATGATGGTGAAACGGGAGTGAGAAAACTTCCGCTTTGTGCCCACAGAATTCAAAGCAGCGAGATGCCAAAGCCCCGGGGAAACACAGAGAAACTGTCTTAGACTCCGAGGACACGTGAGCTACATCTGTGCATGACTGTGTGCAACATGCACCGTGGTAGTACGCACACCAGCCAGAGAACAGGAATGTCTAGTGTAAGTTTATTAATATATTTCACCAGGACTGGAGTGATGGCTCAGTCAGTAAAGCACTTGTGCATGCCTAAGGACCTGAGTTTGAAACCAAGAACCCACATTGAAAGACCTGGCAATGCCCTTGCAATCCTAGCACTGGGGGAGCAGAGACAGATTTCTGGGGCTCAGATCAGTCAACTTAGCCTACTCGGCAAACTTCAAGCTAGAGATTGAGACCCCTTCTCAAAAGACAAAGTGAGCAGCACCCAGGGAATGACACCCAGCACTGATCTTTGGCCTCCACACACAATCAGACACGTGTGAATAAGCAAGCCCTCCCCATGGGATAAACATGAAATACAGACAACCCACCAGCTGGTTTTGTGTCAGCTTGACACAAGCTAGAGTCACCTAGAACGAGTCCCAGTTGAGGAAATGCCTCCATGAGACCCAGCTGTAAGGCATTTTCTCAATTAGTGATCAGTCGGGGACGGTCCAGCCCACTGTGGGTGCTGCCATCCTGGTTTCTATGAAAAAGCAGGCAGGGCAAGCCAGAGGAAGCAAGCCAGTAAGCACCTCTCCATGGCCTCTGCAACAGCTCCTAGAGACAGAAATCACATTCCTACTCCCACAGATGAGTCTCTGCCTTACCATTTCTCTATCATGACTTAGATTAGTGATGTTTTCATTTTACTCTGTCTATTTATCAAAGCCAATGTACTTGCACAAATGAAGTAAGGGGGAGTGAGCAGGCTGGGTGGAAATACGTTAGCTTAAGTTTTCTAGAAGCAGGTAACTGGCAAACAATTGAGATAATATGTGTGTGTTTTGGCTTGGCTACTGCAAGGTGTAGCATGAATAATAAAAACCCAGAGACAGATAATGGGGTACACCACATCCTCACAGGCGGCCTTAGGAGCAAGGAATTCATATTAACAAGAAAATGATAGTGTGTGTGTGTGTGTGTGTGTGTGTGTGTGTGTGTGTGTGTGAAGATTTAGGCCTAAGAACATTTATGACAACGAAGTCTGCTACAGAAACAATTAGGGGAATAAATAGAGAATTGGTCACAAAAGCTGTGCTAGACTGGAATGTTTAATTTTTCCCACTACTGCCCCCATTACATTAAAGTACACATTATGCTAATCGTGATCTCTTGCAGTAAACTCCCCAAAAGCAGGATCCTTATTTGTCACTTTTGCCATTGTTTGCACCACTATATACGAGCTGGCACATCATAGAGACCAATAAATATTTAAATATGCAAGATAGAGCGTGTAGAATATAATTCCACTTTTATTGGAAGAAAACACGTGCATTTCTGGAAATATGGCTATTAGTGTTCATACTGAGAGCAAAGGTCAGAAAAAACGCAGACTCTGGGCTGGCTAAATAAAGCCTTTGGAACGCAACCATAACCATTTTCTTTCATATTGTCTGTGGTAACTAGTTCACCACAAGAGTAGAGTTGAGTGGTCATAAGACCGTGTGGCCCACAAAGCTGAATATACTTTGAATATTCTGAATATATTCTGGCCCTTGAGAGAAAAAGTTTGCTGGCTGAAGCTCTAGAAGATGGAAATTCCTTCTGAATAATCAAATTTACACAGACACATAAATATACACAAGCATGCTATATATATGTATATATACATATATGTATGTATGTATGTATGTATGTATGCATGTACAGGTAATGGTATGCATGTTTCTCCAATTAACAGATAGTACTTTTTAACCACAGAAAGTCAGGCTTAACTTTACAAAGCCATTTAAAGAACAAACAGAAAGGGAGCTGCATTCTCAGGCTTACCAAGGTAGAAACTGTCCCCCATCAGTACAAACATTGACAATGGTGAGCATATCGTAACCCTAGTTTACTGCTGTCTAAACAAAGAGCTAGGAAGGAAGATGCCAAGAGTCTCATGGCTGCATGAGGGAGCTAGGAACGGCTTGTGTTTTA
Organism: Dicrostonyx torquatus; assembly: GCA_028555095.1. Classification (NCBI taxonomy): domain Eukaryota; kingdom Metazoa; phylum Chordata; class Mammalia; order Rodentia; family Cricetidae; genus Dicrostonyx; species Dicrostonyx torquatus. The sequence continues at coordinate 2,469,852 of JAQHUG010000079.1, forward strand.
CTTTATAGGTCTTGGTTGTGCTTTCTGAGTTCCTCACTTTTGCACTAATTCAACAACAACAAAAAAAGTGGTACTTACTACTGAAGAGAAGGGTCAAACAAAGGAAGCATCAGTCTGCATGGGTAGCAGCAGTGTCTCCGCCAGCGTTTGAACAGACAACAAACACAAGAACTCAGAGTGGATTCTTTGTACTGTCCACTAAAATGGGACCATGGCCAAGGTGGCAGGGTTAAAATCTGGGCTCATGGTTGTCCCTTATTTCATGTTCCTTAATGATAGGATGGGTGTTTTTCTTTATATACTGAAACATGTTTGAAATAAGCCTCCCCAAAAAAAAGCTTAATTCCTTCCAAAGCACAGATTACTAAGTCTAGCGAGGCTAGGAAATGCCTTGGGAGTGTTTCCTGCCCTGGCAGTCAGCATGTGTGGTGCCTTCCTGCTCCAGCTCAGGTCTAAAGTGTCTCCTCAAAACCTATGTGATAAAGGTTTGTTCTCCAGAGTGGTACTGTGGGGAAGAAGTGTAGAACCTTCCTGAGGTAGGTGGGGCTGAACAGGAGAACTTCTGGTCTTGAAGGGGACAGTGGGACCCTTCTTTTCCCCTTATTTTTGTTTCCTGGCCCTAGAGTGCAGAACATTCCTCTGCTGTGCATTCTTTTTTCTTTTCTTTCTTGAGACAGGGATTCTGTGTGTAACTTTGGAGCCTGTCCTGGCACTCAGTAGCCTAGGCTGGCATCAAACTCACAGAGATCCGCCTGCCTCTGCCTCCCGAGAGCTGGGATTAAAAGCATGCACCACCACTGCCTGGCTTCTGCCATGCATTCTTGACATGATTGCCTATCACTGATCCAAAGCAATGGAGCCAATAATCATAACTAAAACCTTTAAGCGGTGAGCCCAGATAACTCTTCTTTCTGTAAGTTCAATTCTATTAGGTATTTGTCACAGTAACGGGAGGGTGACTTGTTTATATTTTCTTGACTTCAGCCTTAGCTGTCTGCAGTGTCTCCTAGCTTCTCTGCTTCCAGTATGGGTTGGAGCAGGTAGCAGCCTCAGGACATCACTGAAGGGTGGAGAAGCAGTGGCTAAATGGCACAGCCTGTAGGCCTTGGGGTCCTGTCACTGAAGATACCCTGCACTGTGGCAGGCCATATTTTCTGTTCCCTTGTTCTCTCCAGCTCTCTGCCATGCTGCTAGGGAGCCTCCTCCCAAATGAACTGCCAGCTCCAACACATTGTTTCAGGCTTTTTATTTCTTTTCTTCCTTAAGAAGTCAAAGCAAGATAGTTCAAATCACACCACAGAATCCCAGAAAGTTGACAGGGATGGCATCAAACAGAGCGTACTGGTCTGCAGGACACAATCTTCATTCTGCAGCTGTCTATTGGAAGTCTTCACTAGGCTGCACACATGCTGAGTATGTAAGAGCAAACTAGAAAGACAGTGTCATGCAGTGTCATGCTGCTCTGTGAAATCACAGGAAAGGTAGGAAAATACAGGGAAGGGTAACTCATCAGGAATGAGACAAGGCTGTCCACTCTCTCCATATCTCTTTAATATAGTGCTTGAAGTTCTAGCAATAGCCATAAGACAACATAAGGAGATCAAGGGGATTCGAACTGGAAAGGAAGAAGTCAAACTTTCGTTATTTGCAGACGATAAGATAGTGTACATAAGCGACCTCAAAAACTCTACCAAGGACTTTTACAGCTGATAAATACTTTCAGTGAAGTGGCAGGATACAAGATCAACTCAAAAAAATCAGTAGCCCTCCTATACACAAAGGATAAACAAACAGAGAGGGAAATCAGAGAAACCTCACCTTTCACGATAGACACAAATAGCATAAAATATCTTGGGGTAACACTAACCAAGGAAGTAAAAGCTATTTGACAAGAACTTTAAGTC
>JAQHUG010000079.1:2478397-2507188 GCA_028555095.1 Dicrostonyx torquatus
ACACACACACAAAAGAGAAGAGAATGAAAATGTTAGATTCTAAAGTAGTTTGAGGGTTGTTTAGTTGTTGTTTCTTATATAATGTTTGGGCTATGGCTTCCTTTGTATAGAGGGCTCCTGTATTTCGGAAAACTCAAACTGTCAGTAATAGTACAATCTGATTTTCCAGAACAGCCACAGGCTTTACATATTGTCCATCTGTACTCTCAAAAGTTTCTCATTTAGGAGCTGGGGAGCTGGTTCAACAGGGAAAGTGATTATCCTGCATGCATGAAGGCCTGAGTTCAGTATCAAAGAACCTACATGAAGCTGGGAGTGGTAGCATGTATTCAAAATCCCAGTGTTATTGGGAAGAAATGGTGGGGAGGAGGGCAGAGATGGGAAATTTTCCAGGAGCCAGCAGACTGGCCAGCCTGGAAAACACAGCAGTGAACAACAAAAAGACTGCCTCAAACAAGTGATACTTGAGATTGTCTTTGACCTCCACATATGCAAGATGGCTCACATGTGCCCACATTTATGCACATTCACATACAAACATAAACACATGTATCTTAAACACACACCGAGGTATCATGAAGATGTCTCATTCGGAGATAACTACTACAGCCATCTTTCTTCCTTCTGGCAGGGGATCTGCATGGAGAAGTGAAGCTGATTGCTCCACTTAGTTCATACTGAGAGATATCCGCTGTCCTAACCTTTACCTCTTCCAGCTCAATTAGCCCTCACAATGTTTGGGTGCCGGGTGATGCCCTTAGGTTGGGTTTTCCCTGAGACCACGAGTTAAGAGTAAGTATGTTTGGGGACGTGTTATCATATAACATGGGTGGGGTATCAAAGAACTGAGACAAGAAGGGAAGGAAGCTTCGACAAGGTCATTCATTCCTATGTGGGTTACCACTGGGAGTAACTGAGTTTCAACCTCACCGGGAGCTCTCTTGACAAAGAGTGTGACTAGACCTGATATTTCCAACTGGAAAGCTGTAATCTTTTCCACAAATTGATCTATCAGCTGTGAAGCTCCCTCCTGAATCTGTTTGGCCTCCCTCAAGAGGGTCTGGCCTGTTCTGTCTTCAAAGGGCACTGTTCCTGTGGCTAGACGGAAGGCCCAGTGAGTTTGGTAGTGTGCATGAGAATTGTCTAGAGACAGCCTCCTCTGAGCGAGGCCCAGGGGCCCCGTCAGTCAGCTCTAGGCAGACTGAGGTTTAGACAGGTTAGGTCACCGTCTCGGAGATGCTTAACTAGTAAGTGGTGGAGACCAGACCTGACGCAGCCATTCTGGCTTTTCAAGGTTTACCCTTAGCCACAGCACAGCCCTGCCAGAGCCCACACCTGTGTCAGGTGGGTTCCACCCTGGATCTGAGCACAGGTTTTGCTTCTGGCCTGAAGAACTCTGGTAATGTGTTGCAAAATTTTCATAGCTGCACAGCCAGGTGGCCACGGCCTCAGCATTAGCTTCCAACAGAAGTCCCAGTGGCAGGAGACTCCTTCTGGCCTCTGAAGAAACGACAGGTAAGTAGTGGTCCACCCCATCCTCTACCCCCAGCACGCTTCAGAGCACAGTGGGCTCATAAAACCATCTCCTAAGGTATGTCTCTGGGACGATGTCATCAGCTTGTCGCTAAGTAATGGCTGTTTTCCTTACACATCACACACACGCCTACAGTCACCGGTTTGCCTTCCCTGCTCACCACTCTGTCATTCACTTTTTCTCCTGCTTCCCTGGGATTCAACTTCACAGTGAAATGGTGGCATTGTCATTTTTATTTCTCAACAAACAGAATTTGCAAACAATAAATTTTGGTAAGTGCTGCCATCTACACCTGTATTCAGATCTAGAATAAGACCATCAGTTCACAAAGGGCCTCTTCCTATTCCATCCACTCTTGTCAACCCAGGGCAATCAAATTTCTTTCATCATTAAGTTTTGCCTAACCTAGAACATGTAAGTAAAATCATAGCCATGGCCAAAGGCTACTAAACAGACAACCTAGGTTTGGCCTTGCCCTTCCAGACATAATTTAATGATTTCTCATAGTTTGGTCCACTGAAGAGCACAGAAGAGAAAGGAGCCCTGCAAAAGGGCAAATGCTAGTCTTTAAGGTTCATTGTCAAAATGCTTTTCACGTAAGGAGTCGTGGGAGGGGGCAGGATGCCCTTTGGCTCACAGCTCAGACGCTGGAGTCCTGTTTAGCTTGAAATGACAGACCCTGAAAGGGGCAGAGCTGGGATTTCAACTTGACAGCATCTAACCTCACTCTTGACTCTCACAGACTATTATTCTATGTGCGTGTATTGGAAGAGAAATCCTCCTACAAACGTAGTGGCCGTGATTCCGAGGTAGCTCCCAAAGTAAATATCTGCTCATGAGTGAAGCACGAGTTGGAAGGGTAAGAAGTGTGTCCACCACCAGGAGGGCTCTCTTCACAAAGAAATAACTGACCTGCCTTCCGACAGCAGCTTTGGAAGGCTTCCTGCTAGAGCTCCACTCAGGAGACAAAAACTTGGGGTACTGCGGAAAACCCCAATCATGGGGCACAGGAGGCAGGCTACTGGAACAGTGCTCGGCAGTAAGAGGGAGTGCACGGCCAACAGGCAAAGCCTCACCTGACTCCTTTGGAAATATAAGAATTTATTTTACTCATGCACTCAAAAGTATTAATGGGGTAACTACCACAAATAGACTCTGCTGTTTTGATTCCGAGGTTACAGCACTAAACAGGCCTGCGTTACTAAACAGAAAAACGCTTAGCTCATTTGACTACAACTGTGGCTCTTAGTAATTTTTTTTAAGCAAGGATCTCAGTATATAGCCCAGGCCTGCCTTAAACTCACGATCCTTCTGCCTCAGTCTGCAAGTGCAGTGATTCCATACAGACACCACCAGGATTGCTACCACTCATAATGTTAAGATTTCTTTATCATCGCCTCTGCCTGTCAGTACCCATTGTGATGGGAATGGAAAGAGCTCATTGTCACTGGCCAAAAGGTCTCTGGCTGTGGAGCAGATGTATTTACTGACCATTCAGAGGTTATCCAGGCAATCCACTGGCTTGGCCTCTGGATGGGGGCGGTATCACAACACCGTCAGTGCCCCTCCGCAAACAGTGACTGTGGGGGGGAGGTGCAGAAAGCAAGCATTTCTTGGGTTTGATTACTAAACTGGTAAGAGTCGGGAAAGGGTTTTCTTTTATATAAAATATGAACAAGGAGGCTGTCAGTAAAGTGCTTGCCTTCCAAGCATGAGGACCTGAGTCCTAGTCTGGTGCACATGTGTGAGAGAAAACAAACCAAGTCAAACCCAGGAGTACTTGTAATCCAAGCACTGATGAGGCAGAGGCTTGCAGATGTAGTTGGGCTTTTTTTTTTTTTTGGTTTGTTTTGGTTTGATCTTGTTTTTTACACTTTTTCTTTTTATCACCTCCCAAATAATCACTACAACTGTGGCTCTTAGTAATTTTTTTTTTAAGCAAGGATCTCAGTATATAGCCCAGGCCTGCCTTAAACTCACGATTTGATTCCGAGGTTACAGCACTAAACTATGCTATGGTTATATGGCCAGGGCTGCTATGGTTCCCCGAGTTCAACTTTTCCCATCTTTAGAATGAAATGCAGTTGGCTTACTATTACATATAATGCCCAGCCTTAACTTGGCTTATTTCTAGCCAGCTTTCCTTCACTTAAATGATCCATTTACATTTTGCCTCAGGCTTTTACCTTTCTCTGTTCTATATCTCTCTCTTTCCTTCTCACTGCGTGACTGGTTGTATGGATGGGTGGCTGACCTCTGGCGTCCTCTCCTCCTTTTCTTGCTCTTTGATCTTCTTCCCAAGCCTAGATTTTTCTTCCCATTTATTCTATCTGCCTGCCAGCACTGCCTAGCCTTTCCCTGCCTCGCTATTGGCCATTCAGCTCTTTACCAAACCAATCAGGTGTTTTAGACAGGCAAAGCAGCACAGCTTCACAGAGTTAAACAAATGCAACACAAAAGAACACAACACATCTTTGCATCATTAAACAAATATTGCACGGCATAAATGCATGGAACACATCTTAAAATAACATTCTATAACAGGCAGCTCCTAGAGCTTCCTGGCTGACCACCCTAACCTACTCGATGAGTTCCAGGCCAGTGAGGGACCATGTCAGAAAACCAAGGTGAATGGCACCTGAGGGTGACACCTGAAGTTGTCCTCTGGCCCTTACATGCACATATATACATGCATACCTACATACGCATACGCCTGCATACACATGAGCATACATACTCATGCATGCACACACACATACAAAACCCATGAGACTGGGACTAGCAGATAAGTCTGCAAACATTTTCAATATGGAGATGCATCATGGGAGCATTTCTGGTGATACAGAAGAAGGAAAGATAAAACTGAAATCAGAATGTCACTATTTGGCAACCATGAAGGAGGTGATGGACTCTCCTCTATCTGCTGATACCACAGACTGACCGTCCCACATAATGGGCTTCCTGAGAGAACAACACACCATCCATACAAATTAGTCTCCAAAAGGAAAGGCTGACTATGAGTCTGAGCCAACCCTTGGGTCCACTGACCAAAACCCAGGAAATAGAAGAACAGAGGGAATCACACCATGAGGAAGATATTAGCTAAATCCAGACAGTGAGAAATTCTTCAGGCCAAACAACCCAATTTAGATATTGAAGGAGTATCTAAACTGCAGGGGTAAAAATACAAATGGCATAGAAACTCCTAGAGTAAAAGGAGACTTTACAGACATATCAACTAATGCCAATAGTTTGACACCATTTGAACTTCAACTCAAACAATATGCAGGAAAAATATGGATATGTTACATATATTTAATATGCTTTCTACATATTGTTTGAATAAATAATTTATGCATATAAATAATAATAGAGACAATAAAGTTTAATGTTTCTCCATCTTTATACGTGGGAGACCATCTTTGTGAAAAGAGTCTATCTTTCGGAGGTGTTTGCTGAAATACATAACGATTGAAATGGCACAATATGGTTGGTGGCTGAGATGTGATTTTGAGTAAGAGGAGGAACAAGGATCTGACATAACACGCTTGGTCACAAGCTAAATGCTGCCGCTGGTCAAGGTGCAGAAATGATCACCATACTTATTTTGCCATTTAAAAATGTGTTTAAACTTCCATAACAAAGCTTAAATGGAAAGCAGAGAACTCTTAGACACCAAAGAGAACTCAGGAAGAAGGCCAATCATTATAAATCCTTGGCTTCATTGAGCAAAGTGGAAGCTAGGGACTGGGGCCTTGCTGGTACATCTCTGTCTAACTCTGGGGTCTCTAATACACCACAGAGACACTGGTTAATGTAGAAGCATGGACTCTGGAACCAGTGACAGATGGAGCTGTACCCTGGCCCTGCAAATGTGACAGGCTGCTATGGTTCCCCGAGTTCAACTTTTCCCATCTTTAGAATGAAATGCAGTTGGCTTTACCAGTGACTTACTGATAGCCAGCACCTGAAATGGTGGACTTTGGACACAGATCCTTCTGACTCTAAATACCCATTTTTGTCACTACTGTCATGTGGCCTTCACTAGTAGGTCTCACTATTTAAGTTATGGAAACTTGGGTACCAGAGATCTGGATGCAGTGGAGTCATGTTACTGGTTGGGAACAAAACTCATGGTCTCAAGGTCTAGCCTCATAAGCTTCAGTTTTAGATCGACTATTAGTGACCATCAGTTGTCATCGGGCCTCAGGTGTTTTGTTTTTTGTAAAACAGGTCAAGGAAAGAATATGCCTTGGGTTTTTAAAAGGAATCAACAAGACGACCTCCACCAGAGTACCTGAGTCCCCTTCTGTCCCAGTCGACACCTCCTAGCTCCAGGAGGAGAATCTGATATTCACTTGTAAAAACTTGTAAAAGCACCATGCAATCCTGGCCAGGGCTGCTAAAGGTTTGGGTGGACGGAACCACAGCCTGGAATTTTATGCTGCAAATTCTCCAAATGGGGGAGGGGTATTGGCTCCTTTCTGATACTGAAGAAGCAAAGCAGTCGGCAGCCAGAACCTGCTAGGCACCTGCACACTGAGTTAGGCAATGTGAAGAAAACCAGTTATCCAGGCCAAAATCTACCCCTATGAGTTCCAGTCATACCGCAAATTCCCCAAGGGCCTAAGCCATTCTGAGCACAGGACAGAGTTTCTGATAAAGAGCCACTACTCTGTGCATGCTATCTGGTTTCAATGCTTACATGTATAGGATCAACATTCTCTACCTAGTATTTATTTATTTTTATTTTATCTATAAGAGTATTCTTTTTCCTGCATGTATGTCTGTGTACCACATGTGTGCCTTGTGTCCTCAAAGGCCGAAAAAAGACATTTCATTCTCTGGAACTGGAGTTACAGATGGTTCTGAGCTGCCATGTGGATGCTGGGAATCAAATCCAGGTCCTCTGTAGAAACAGCAAGTACTCTTAATCATTGAGCCATCTCTCCAGCCCTCTCCACCTACTTTTCCTTCTGTTGATTTGAATTATTTTTCTCTTTAAAGTTGTTTAAAAATACGGACAATTCAAATGCATGCAAAACGAGGAGGAAAACATAATGAACTCCACTAATTCTCAGTTCATGGACAGTTACGCTTTGTTCATACCCTGCTGTCATAATTTGCTTTTCATTGCTGTGTGAAAGCACCAATCAAAAGCAACTAGAGGAGAAAAGGGTTTGTTTGGCTTATAGTTCATCACTGAAGAAAGCCTAGGCAGGAACTTGGAGGTAGTGATTGGAACAGGGAGCCTGAAAAAATGCTGTTTCTGGCTTGCTTAGCCATCTTTTCTATACAACCCAGGTCACCTGCTCAGGGACGATATCGCTCAGAGTCAGTTGGGTTGTCCCTCATCAATTAGTAATTAAGAAGATGTCCCCACAGACGTACCCACAGGTTGATTTGAAGGAGGAGATTCCCCTCTTCCCAGGGGCATCATGTTGACAGCTAGCACTAGCTATGGCACCTACACGCTGCTTCCTATTTCCCACTATTCTGAAACAAATCCACAATATATGCCTTGCTCGTTCACATTTTTCCCAGGTCCTTTTATATGTTTCCTTGTGTAGAAGACATTGTGGAGGCTTGTCTATTATTCATGTCCTCAACTGATGTCTCTGGTGATATTAACTTCTTAGTCCTTCTCCCTTGCATCCCAAGATATGGATCCCTTTGAAAGCCCAGAGGCAAACCTGTAATTTAATTCCTCTTGCCAATAACGTGGTCAGGAATACTATTTAACATTGGCGGTTGCAACACCAACAGGACATTACGGGTGAAGGGATAAACTTCTGGGCAATTTTCTGCTTCCTAACAGGCAGCCACAGAAAAACTGTCTCCTTGGATGTGATGCTCAGAACCAGAATGGCCGAATTTGCTATAGGGACCATAATGAAATTAATATTAAGGTTGGCACCAGACAGGGGGTCTCTCAGTGAATCAAGCAGCCAGAAGGCCTGCCTGTCCCGCCCCCTCAATGTGCTCCACTGTGCCAGCCTGTTTTAGCCCAGGGATCTGTCACTTCTGCTGAAAGAGTTTACACAGCATCTAACAGCTATTTGCTCTGAGTTTCAAAATCTAAGGCATCATAGGGCAGGTGAGATAGCTCATCAGGTCCAGTGGTTGATGGATAAGCCTCGCCTCCTGAGTGGACCCGGGGAAGGGAGAGAGTTGACTCCTCAAAGTTGTTCTCTGGCTTCCACATGCATGCCATGCATGTGCATCCACACACATGTATACAGATGCACACACACTAATAATAAAATGAGAGGGGCCACAAGGAAGAACCAGATTTGGATGCTGTAGCAAACCTGCTAAGATGGACAGTTCAAGACCAATCAGACGTGGGTGTGTGGGTTGCACGCCTAGACCTCAATAGGCTAAAGAGCTTTACAGCCCTCACACACAGCTTCACTCTGCCCTGACCATTCAGTCTCCACTTTTATACTACAAACTGTTGTTCTCACTCCTACCAGCACATACATTCCCACACTAGAAAGGACATTTGTGGTCACGCTCACTCAGCCCCTTCAAGGTTAAAACCCAGACAGGAATTGTACATATCTCTCCTCACTGGCCAGATGTTAGTCACAAATGGCCTGCAGTGGAGGCTGGGAGATACAGTAGTTATTCTGGGACATTAGATGCCGGTGTTCAAACACTGAGGAAAGAGGGACAATAATTAGGATATAACAAGCAGCCTCAGCTGGAAAAGAAACACAGAGGGGTAACTTGATTTGGTTGAACTCAGAATGTAAACAAAACTTTAAATAACTGTCCTTAAGAATCCTCCAAATGGCTGGGCAGGGGTGGTGCAGGCCTTTAATCCCAGCACTTGGGAGGCATAGGTAGGATCTCTGTGAGTTCGAGCCAGCCTGGTCTACAGAGCAAGTTCCAGGACAGGCACCAAAGCTACAACCCTGTAACCCCCCCCCAACAAAAAAAGAGAGAATCCTCCGAATGATTCAGGATTCAGCAAAATTAATTTAGGTAGAAGTAGGTATCACATGTCATTGTGTTATTTCTTTCAGGGAAGGTTCTAGAAGGATCCTAAAAGCTACTACTATCTTGTTAGCCCAATTTATTATCTAGTCAGTGTTAAATGAACAACTGAACCATGCCAATCTTGTTTCACTTCAAATGTCTTTTTGTTAGGGCCCACGGGGAGTTGCTACATTATAAGATTCTTGTTAATCAGAGTAATCTAACTTACAGAGAAATAAAAATAAGGACATACAAAAAGAACTGACAGAACTGGCTGGCTCACTAGGCTGGCTGACCTAGCCATGGATGAAGGGTGTATATCACTGAGGCCTAAGCAAGACTTGGATGTGTTGGCAGCAGGTTCTAAATGATGCATGAGGAGCCAGCAAAGCAAATCTCTTTCTCCATGGTCCCCTTCGGGTCAAGTACGATGTTTCAATTACAATTTTTCCAAATTGCTTCATTGTGGCGTGTGCTTCAAATTAATTGCAATATAGCCTGTTCTCCTTGGGACGGAGTCTGAAAATCTAGTTCATAGGTTTGTTGAGAGATGCCCTCAAGACAGCCAGCTGCAAAACACATTAAAGATTCCAAGATGATGGGAATATTTCTGATCAGTATTCCCCACGGAGGCTACTTTAGGAGAAAACAAGTTTATTATTTATAGTAGCAAATACGATTCCTCAGCTCAGCCAAGGCAGCTTCTTGCACTTTCATCAAGAGGGCACTATCATACGGACCATTATGGAAATCATATCTACATTCACAGGCAAGTCTGGGGCTTGGTCAAGATGCATACTTCTTCCTACAGCCTACTCCTGACTGGGTCTTCAGGCAGGTGCCAGAGTGTGTCTTGAAATTTTGAATCATGCTAGTCACTGAGAAAAGATTTTCCCTATAAAGACAGCATGTTCCATTCAAGTGACCAGTCCAATTTCAAGAGGAGGTCTCAGACTGACTTGCTGTGGGTTAAATGACAGGACATGACCAAACTGGAGTAGAGAGCTCCATTTACTACAAGTCTTATTAAAACTAGTGGCTGCACTGTTGAGTGTGGGAAAGGGTCTTTCCTTTTGTTGGAAACTTGTATTTTTGGCAATGCCCTCCATAATTATTCTTCTAAAGAAGCAAGAGCAGTTTGGGACCTAACTTCCAAATTGGGATTGGAAGTTACACACCCTGATTCCATGTCCTACAATTCTAAGCAGAAGACAAAGGATATTTCCATAAATGATTGGAAGTTGGTAGAAAACCTCAGCCTTTTCTCCAGGACTAAATTAGTCAGTCAGAACAGAATAGCTGTAGTTAAGATATGACCTCTGTGCTGTGTGACAATGGTCTTGTACCCTGTAAAGATTTGTTACTTGTATTTTAATAAAACACTGATTGGCCAGCAGTCAGGCAGGAAGCATAGGCGGGGCAACAAGAACAGGAGAATTCTGGGAAGAAGAAAGGGTCAGTCTGCAGCTGTCACCCAGATGCAGAGGAAGCAAGATGAGAATGGCTTGCTGATGAAAGGTACCAAGCCACATAGCTAACACAGACAAGAATTATGGGCTAATTTAAAAAGTAAGAATTAGTTAATAAGAAAGCCTGAGCTACTAGGCCAACCAGTTTATGATTACCGTAGGCATTTTGCATGTTTCTTTGGGCCTGAATGGCTGCAGGACCAGGTGGGACAGAACACCTCTGCTTTCTTTGCTGTGTCTCCTCCTGTCTTCCACACAGCAGAAATAAAAATCCTTCACCTTATTCTTAGACTTTTTTGCAGGGGCAAGGGAAAATTGTCTGTCTTACTAAAGGCCAAAAATCCATTCCACCCATTATTCTCAAATGTGGGCTTCAAACGCCATTTTCAAAGTTAGAATATAATAAACACCATTTTGATACTCAGTTAAAGTTGTGTTAATTTAAAATTCTCACAGCAAACTTCTTCCCTAAAATCCTAACAACTAGCCAGGTCATGCACACCTGTAAGCCAAGCCTTCAGCAGGCAGAGGCAGGTGGATCTCCAAGAGTTCCAGGTCAACCTGAACTACATAGTGAATTCCAGGCTAGCCAGAGATGCATAATGAAAGGACAAATGAAGACCCAGCCAAACAAAATGTGTGAATTAAATAAATGCACTCTTTTGGAAGTTGAATGTGCTTGGAGAAATCACAGACCAAAACCACAGCAGCACCCGGGCCTGAGAAACCCGTGACCATTTGTTTCCTGCATGCAGGTTTCTCAGAGACATTCCTGCAATGCCACGGTTCAATTGTCTTAGACTTTAGTTTGCTTTCTCAGATAGTGGAAAGGGGTTGGAAGGCAGGTAAATAAGCAGATAGTAAGACAATATAAAACATTCTGGAGAGGCTGGAGGTGTGTCTACAGGACAATACACTTGCGTCACATTTGCAAGGACCTATTTCAATGTCCAACCCTGCAAATGAGTGACTGAGGGAACTGATAAACAAGCAAACACTCCGTGAAAGCGTCACTGCTGAGAGCTTCCCCGTGGCCCTAACTAAGAATATCACAGAACTGGGTAAACTGGGAGTTATGGGCCATTACCCTGGAGACATCTGGAGTGTGTCTGCTCTGCACTTAATGATCAAAATACTCCCACAGGTACAGTCTGGGAAGATGACTAATAGGGAGTGAAAAGGAGGAGAAAGAGGGAGAGAAAGAAAGACAGAAGGAAGGAGGAGGAGGGTCAGTGACGATGAAAGACAGGAACACGAAAGCATTCCAATGTGGAACATGGCTTTAAAGTCTTTCTTGAAGATGAAAGCTTCATGCAAACATTGCACACAGTGAAAGTTTTTTTTTTTTTTTTTTTTTTTTTGGTCTGGAAGCGTCTTTATTACAGAATGGTTCCATCAGGAACATAAGAACCAAAGCTTTTATTTGTATGTTTGTTTGTCGTGAGATATGTTTATACTGTGTATCCCAGGCTGGCCATGAACTTGGGATCTTCCTGCTTCAGCCTCCCAAGTTCTGGGATTGATCATAGTTATGTGTTATTACACCTAGCTTAAAAAAAAAAACTTTATATCAGCATTTCCCAACATGTATAAAGGGCAAGAGGCTTACCTTTTGCCCAGGAACTGTCAAAATATGGAGCCACCTCATGAGATGACCGCAAGTAGTTCCCACAAGGACCCTAAGTCACCATGTGTTCCAGTGTAAAACATCTCCTGTTTCGTTCTCTTAATGCTGAAGAATGACTTTCAGAGGGTCTCCGTTTGGTATTGTTATAAACATAGTACCCTTCTAACACCAGCTCTACCTTCTAATATACAGAGAGAAAGCAAAGTTGCAGGCAGGCAGTGGAGTACACACACCATTGTGCCCACTGTAGGGAGCAACCTATGGCCATTTTAAGCTGGATGTGTCAGATGCTTTTGATAGGAGACATGTGAAGGTACCACTTGCAATACTTGTTTTACTTTATAAAAGACAGTAGATTTCAAGAAAGATAGCAAGAGTGGTAGGACCAGCAATTAAAAGGATGGACTCTATGTCACTAGGCAAACTAGCTTAGGGAGTCCCTGGGTCAAAAAGGAGCCCCAACTCATGTCAGTAAGGAAGTGACAGGTCTTTTAGGTGGGAAAAGTCCCTATGAATTCTAAGACCTTCGCCAGAGACACCGGGGTTTAGTGTTCATGTTTGAGTGCTGAGAATCAAAGCCCTTAATGTGCCTTGCGCAAATTCTACCCATGCTAGGTGAACACTCCACCACTGAGAACTGAGGCAAATTCTGGGTGCTCGAGACAGTGTTTCACTAAGTAGCCCATGCTAGCCTAGAATTCTTGATCCTCCTGCCACAGCCCCTAGCAGTAGGGTTACATGCATGTGCTACCACGCCTGGCTTCACACATTTAGGAATGATTCCTAAGGTAAGCAAACATTTAGGCCTTCAGTCTAAGAAGACTACATGGGAGAATGAGAGCTGTCTTATTCAACTGTGGATTGATCGTATGTAGAGTTGCCTTCCCTCCTAGGCATGACAAATAAAATACTGGAAAATATGGACCATGTTGCGAAAGGGTCACTAAAGGGACAGTTCCCCAAACTTCACGCTGGGAAACTTCATGAGAAGAAGGCTGCGGAAACCTAGAAACTGCTGGTAGAAAGAGAACGATGGATCACTTTGCCAGCTGCTAAAAATAAAGAGCAAGAAATGTTAACCAACCACGGACCCATAACAGTTATTTTTAAAACCGACAGAAATAAAATGGAAGACTTACTTTCCATCATATGACCTTATCAGAGCCCCTGGATGATTTTTATTTGGGAGAAAATTTATTTTAAAGCAAAAGCCCATATGAAAACATCACGGCGTAACCCTTTATTTTGCACAACTAACATAAACACCAGTACCATCCAACACATGGCAAATGGGACAGGACCACTGCTCAGGAGGTTTCTCCTCCATTCTGTACAGGTCGGATCTGCTGGGAGTAACCTTCGTGTTAACTTTTCTTTCCCTTTATGCAGACGATCACGGCAGCCATATTTATTACCTATGCATCATTTGCTTGGCCCTGTTTTTTTTTTTTTTTTTTTTAATGTGAATACTTCTTCTTCCTCAAGGAGCAGATCTTGACAAATTATTATAACAAAACGTTTTGAGTGATAGGAAACTCAAAATCGCCTTGATGTACTCACTTAGCTCCTTGCAAACACAGGGTCTCCAGGGTGAAGCGGGGGAGAACTTTGATTTTAATGATTGAAGACACAAACAAGTGAAGAGCCCTGGTGTTTAACAGTTCAAGACAACGGAGAGAGGTACCTGTAAGACTCTACTGTTTTACTGCAGGTCAAACTCCCTTGAGGCCTGCTGGGGAATATAACCGAAGGAGGAAGCCTGGGGCAAGGTGCCATGCAGGAGTGGTCTAGTGGCTGCACACACATCAGAGAGATGGGACCGCTCAATTGAGCAGTCCCATGTAGTTGCCTTGTGGAGAGACAGACCCTGCTTCAACTTTTGCAGTTTAGCTGGGAATTTATGTGCTTGTTTTCCTTTGTTTGGTTATTAATATAAAACTTCAGATTTTTAATATTTTAAGGACCTTAAACTCATTTAGGGTCCAGTGAGGTGGTTCTGTGGGTAAAAGCGCTTTCAGCCAAGCCTGATAACCTGAGTTCGATTCCTGGCTCCCGTATGGTGGAAGGGGAGGACCAAATCCCTCAGATTTGTTCTCTGATCTCCACACACAGGCAGTAGCATGTATATACTACACACCTACACAGATATACATTACATAAATAAATGCAATTAAAAACAGGATCATTTAAAACACTATGTGAACAAAAGAAAACATTTCTGCAAGCTGGATTCACTTGTTAAGTCACTTTTCCATCTTTGCCTGGTGACTAAATCATTAAGGCTAAGACTTGAACTCAGAACTTCACCCTGGACTGAGCACTAATAAGTGGATTTCTGCAAATCTTAATGCATAAATGAAGGGGAATTGCCTAAGAAGGGAGGGGGAGGGAGTGACATAACACACGTGGGCAGTAAATGAAGCAAGAAGTCTCAAGGAATATTCAAGAAACACTGAACCTCTTGATTCATTAGAAGACTCATTTTGACCCAGGAATGGTTCTGCAGGCTGTAATGCCAGCAGTTGGAAGACAGAGGCACGACTGGGAGCTTTAGTCAGGTCTGGGCTGCAGAAGACCCTGTCTCAAAAACCCCAAACTCAGAACAATCCTTCCTATTCTGAAGTTAGAAGTCTTGATAAGCAAATGGACAACATGATAAAGATCTGAAATACTAAAGGTGACAAATCTGTGTTTCATCGCATAGGCTATGGCGACTAGGAGGCCTAAAAATTGATGTGAAGCCAGAAGCCAGATGAGATCATCAGATTCCCCGGAACTACAGTTACGGACAGTTGCAAGGATTCATTTGGGTGCTGGGACCCGAACCCCAGTCCATGGCAAGAGAAGCACATGCCATTTCTCCAGCCTCCATAGCTTATGTTTTAATTGTGTCTTAGATTTTCTTCCTGTTGCTATGAGAAAACACACCAAAGAACTTAAGGAAGAAAGCGTTTGTTCAGCTCACAGTTCTAGACTACAGTCTATTATTATAGAGAAACTGAGGCATGTAGAACATGGAGTAACTAGTCACATGATGTCCACAATCAAGAGCTGAGAGCAGCTGATTAATTAGTTCACGCATGTTAAAGTTCAGCTCACTCTTCCCACCCTTACAAGTCCCTTGCAAGCAGACGTTTCCATGCTTACGGTGAACAGGTGCCTTCCCACCACAATGAATGTAACGAAGATAAACCTCCGCAGACATGACCATAGGCCATCTAGAAAATTCTTCACTGAGATTCCCCTCCGGAGGGATTTTAGATTGTGTCAAGTTGACAGCCAGTCTTAACCATCACAAATAGTAAAAATGAAAGAAAAGAGCTTCAGAGTAGATACTGCCTTGAGAAGGATAGTTAAGATAAAGGTCATTAATTGCCTAAAAATTATTGACACCCAGAGTTGAGCATCCTAAAAGCTTTATACCATGTCAGATAGATGACAATTAACAAGACATTCACCTGAGAATCAAGACGCACACCAACTTTCATGATCAATGATCTTGTTCAAAATGGGCAAGGTTGTTCAACAAGAAAGAAGAATCCACTCAACAAAACCTGCCACAATGATTGGGCAGACACATGAAAATTAAGAGCTGGACCTTCCCCCATCACACGCCACACAATGCAACCATAAAAGCAAATGGTGTGTGCACTACAGACCTAACTACAAGAATGAAAACGATATAAAACTTTTAGAAAAAACACAGCGGCAAACTTTTGTGCCTTGAGGTTAGACAACAGTTCCTTAAAAAATGCATCAGAAGCTCAAGCAGAAAAAGAAAAAATGTAAATAAGACTCCACACAGCTTTAAAACTTCCATGCTTTAGAGAATACCTTAAAAACGTAAAAAAAGAATAACCTAACCTGGAGGAATATTTACAAATCAGCCTGCTGAGGGGTTCTTAGGCCTTAATGATAAAAGCTACCAAAATATTCGAATAACCATTTCCCCAAATAAGACATAAAAGATTACTAAACACATGAAAAGAGGTTCAGCATCTTTTAGGGAAACACGGTCCAAATCACAGTGAGATGATAGCCTGTTTTGTTTTGTCTAAAAAGATCTCCCCAATGTAGCCCTGGTTGGCTCCAAACTGTGTAGACCAGGTTAGCCTTGAACTCACAGAGATCCATCTGTCTCTGCCTCCCAAGTGCTGGGATTAAAGGCATGAGTCACTACACCAGGCCAAGATGACAGTTTTAGTGCCCTGGAGCAGAAACACGAAAAAGGCAAGTGATATCAAGTGTCAGCAAGGGTGTGGCTAGAACTAGAACCTTCACACACTGCTGGTGTGAGTGCAAGATGGTAGAGGAACTCTGAAAACCATGTCTGCAGGGTTTGGAAACGTTAACTCTCGAGCTTCCCATGACTCAGAAACTCCACTTCTCTGCATCCATCAAGTGAAGGAAGAATGTATATGTCCACAGGAAGACCTGAACAAAAACGGCAGAAGTATTCCTCATAAAAGAGAAAGAAAAACATGCAATCTGTCTAAATGGCCAACAACTGAGAAATGGATAAATAAGATGAAAGATATCCACATATCACAATTATTCAGAGGACAGGATACCTGAGAGATGCTAAAAATATTCTAGATCCTTCAACAGTTTGTTCCCATAATTCAAATTCCCCCATGTGGGGAACCCCTGTAGGTCAAATTCGCATCTCATGTTTTAAAGTGATTTCATCTTTGAGATGATTTTTAGTTCCCATTTCTCAGTAGGTAGTCATTTGCTGCTGAATACAGCGCAGCCATTTATTGTCAATAGTTCAGACCTCACAGCTGCTTATTGGTAAGATATGAAGCAACCTCTTTTTGCAAAATCCAACGTGTCCGTGAAAATGTGGCCTCACATCCTGCTCCTGTGGTCTGCGGACACAGAAAAGGTAGCAACGATTACTGGAACGTCAGCCTGTACTCTTCTCATGGCAACGACGTCTGCACGGAAGCATGCAAGAGTTACCTGGCGCTATGTAGTGGTGCAGATCATTATGTACAAATGAGAAGACCTGTTTTAACCACAAAATTGAGTACTCTTTACCGAAGACAGAAATACAGGCCTCTGACATCAAGCATGCTGACCCATCAACCATTTACATTGAAATTATCTAGAAGTCAGGGGAAACCCTCTGCCTCAACATGACTGCTCATTTTGCAGCACCTACTTGAGGCTGGCTCTCCCAATTACTCTGATGTAAGCACTAGGTTCAAAAATTACAGCCTGCTCTAGTTTAACATGCTCAGCTTAACCATCTTTGGTTTTGTAGTATCTCTTGGCACCCATGCCCCAGACATCAAGTCCTAATGCAGCAAATGAAGAGCCAAATGCAAGACCGGGAGAGGAGTTTGTAGCAACTTGTAGGACTTACATTTAGCCAAGTGTGTGTGGTCAGTCCATGTGGTTGGTAGTTGCCCTAATTTTTGTTTGGTTTGTTTTTGCGACAGTTCTCACTGGATGGCACAGATGGCCTAGAACTCAAGATCCTCCTGCTTCATGCTCTTGAGGGTGGGATTCCAGTGCCGCCAATATCTGGCCCTAATGGCATAACAATATTTGAGTCTGGTCCAAACAGCTGAGGACAAGGTTTTCAGGAAGCATGTTATTAAGTTAATTTTATATTTTAAAATGGGCTTATTGAGATGTCTGTCACCATGTAAATATACTGAAAGCCACCAACCTGTGTCTTAAGTGGAGGACACTTTAAATGGAACAGTAGTGCAGTTTAAATACGAAATGCCCTAGAGAGGTTAATATGTTTGAATACTTGGTCCCCAGAGTGTAGCACTGATTATGAAGGTTCTGGAGCCTGTAGGTGGATCCTTTCTGGGGGAAATGGGTCAATGGGGGCAAGGTCTAGAGCCCCGCCTACTTCTTGTCTTCTCTCTTGGCTTCCTTGCTGCTGATGCAACGCACCCAGATGCTCCCACTTCTGCAGCCATGTCTTTGCTGCCATGGTGGACTGCATCCCTTCAAACTGGGAGCCCGAAAAACCCTTTCCCTATTTAAGCTGCTTCTTGTCAGTTATTCTGATCACATTACAAAGGAAATTAGTGGATACAAGTGATATTTAAGTTTTATCTCAATAATACCTTTAAAAACCATTCACCATGTTTTGCCTAAAGTTCGCAGCACTGGTTATAGCACCTGTCACCCTCTCCAGTGCCTCCTGAAGGACCTTGGCAGTGCTTCTTCCCTTTGTCAGAAACACCTGGATTCTGTGTGTCACGGAGTGGCTTCTGCCTATCAGGGCAGCATATACTCCTGCCTCCGATAGCCAGAGTCTGCCCCTGGAAAGACCCCCTCCATAGCATCACTGCCGGCTCTCCACCAGTGAAGTACAACTCAGGAAAGGGGATCTTGGGTTCCTTCACTCACACAGTCCTCGGTCACTACCTACCATCCATTGTGTTTGCTATGTGGCACTTACTTCCTCATATACATCTGAGTGCTGTGTCTGCTTACCTGCTTACGCATGGCATGGGCCTACTGTCTGTCTCCCTTACCACAGCAAACACTCTCTGAGAATGGGAGTTCTGTCATCGGTAGCTTGATAGCACCGGGCTTGGAAGGTGACATTGTTGGTTAAATTTGTTTTAGGTTGAACAAAACACAAACAGGCTGATTGCTTCTTCTCCGGAGATAGTGGGGAGCATAGGGAACCTTGGTGGTTGGGGAGGGGGAATGAGGGTGTGGCTTCATGATAAAGCTCTTGCCTAGCTTGTGTGAGGTCTTGGATTCTACCCTCAGGACCATACACAGAGAAGGTAGTACTTTTTCTTCCTCAAAATTCTATTCCCATTCACCATCAATGCCAAGACCAAGTAAGACAATTCTGACACTGATATCGAAAGCCTCTCAAGAACCCTATTACAGGAAAGCATTCCTCTTCATCGACAGCCCAGACCAGCTCAATGAAAACTGTTTCATAAAAGCCACATCTCAAGGAGAAAAGCAAGTGACAAAGGTTAGCTGGCACTTGTAATAGTGAGAATCAAAGCTGAGCCTGTCCCAGTGGAGCTGAGACAATGGGTGTCTAGGAGCCACGCAGGGCTGGTCTATTTCTCAATGAGACAGCTCCAGTCAGCCAGCCCATCCCCCTGACAAAAGAAGGAGCCCTTGGACAAAGAGGAGAGCAGCAGAATTCACTGTGTGCGGAGCTTGCCCTAAGATTTATAGCAGGCTTTGTGACAGGAGCTGCAGAGCACTGGGTCTCTTCGATATCAAATTAGTGCGAGAGAGAGAAGGAGGAGGAGGAGGGGAAGAAATGAAGAAAGAAAAAATATACATTTTCTAAAAATAGATACAAGAGGTTTTTCTTCACCTAATACATTTTTTTTTGTATACAAGAGTCAATAAAAGAGTGCTTACCTAGGGCATAAGAAGCCCTGTGTTCAGTTTGTAGCACTGAATAAAACAGGCTAGCGTAAAGCAATAAATATTTTTTAAAAATATAATAAAGTTAACCTCATAAAAAAAACAGGCTAGTGATGCTCACCTATAATCCTAGCACTTTGGAGGAGGAAGATCTTCTGCTACCCAGTGAGTCTGAGGCCGGTCTGCGCTATAGGAGACCCCATCCCAAGAGAAAGAGTTAATGAAAGAACCCAAAGCATGCTGATGGTTGATTCTCATTTGACACTTTTGGAATTAATGAAATGTTCATGTAAAGCTATATACCCATTTGTGAATTTCTCTCTATAAGAGCAAAAACAGAGGCAGAGACAGAGACAGAGAAGATCTGGAGGAACACCAATATGAACATAAAGACATCCAATTAATGTTCAGTTTCTTTTAAACCTGAGAGATTGATAGCACTGATAAACAGCAGACAATAAGAGAAGCATCAAAAGGTTATGCTAATTTACCTGTTAGGCCACGAGAGATATCAGATCCAGAGTTTTGGATGACACAAACGTCTCCAGCCAGCTCCCCAGGAGGAATGAATATTAAGGTCAGGAGCAGCAGGGAAAACGACTGGTGTAACTGTGTCTCTAGTGTGCACAGCAAAGACCAGCATTGTATCTCAGAGGCCACTAAATATTTCGGACCTGGAATGTCCTCGTGTTCACACAGGAGGGCATGTGGGATTACAGAAGGCTTCTTGCACCTAAGCCACCACTTCCCCCTCCTCTGCTCTACCCCCACATGTTTCCAAAAGTTCTGCCAAGAACAAGTGTGGTATCAGCTGATCGTAGGCTCTCTTCTTATCCTTGCAATTACATCCTGCCCAGGGCAGGAGATGAACCTGGCAATCAAGGCTCCCGTTCATCTCTGTCTTTTGCATCTGGCACTCTGAGGACTCCGAGGTAAGGAGACGGCATGCAGAAGTGACAGACTGCAAGGCCTGCATGGAATCCTGGTTTTGGCACTTTCCTCATATGAGCCTGGCAGGTGACCTGGGGCCAGCGATCCCAATCCCATGTTGAAGGAATATGAGCATGTAACTGTTCTTGGCATCAGTAGCTGCTCAGTAATTGTCATTTATTTATTTAGGTTTCTGAGATGTCCCAGTAGGAAAGGAACTTACACAGCTTCAGGGCAAATATGCGTGATCAGGCGTCCACAAGGTTAGACCCAAATTAGGCCAGCATTGCTGGTCCAGATCCTGATTTCAGGTGTCTAGGTACCCTATCTTGTAGACTTTACCTCAGCTCACCTTCAGTCTCTTGATACAAGGAGGAATCAGAAACTTGTCACCGTGAACACCCCTAACCACACCATCGCTACATATTACAGACAAGTCTTGGGGTGGTTTATATCTGTATACAGAGCTAAACATAAATTCTGTTTCATGTTTGCGGTGGCATACGTTGACAGAGCTATGTAACCCAAACTGGCCTCAAATGAGAACACAGAGCTGTGATTAGATGTCACTTCAAGTGACATCACTTCTGTCCCAGGAAATGTGGGTAGACAATCCGATTTCTTTCATTTGCCCAACTCTTCTGCCACTATGCTTCTGGCCTGGAGAGAGATGACAGCTTTGAGGTGGGGCTGCTCTGATGCAGGACAGAGAACACAGACAGACAGATAGACACACACACACAGGCATGCACAGACACACACATACACACAGAAACATACATACATACATACACACACACAGACAGAGGTGTGTTTTATGGGTTAAGAAGGATTTCAAACAGTTCAGAGAAGAAAGCCAACTTAGGATTTATGTTTTATGGGTTAAGAAGGATTTCAAACAGTTCAGAGAAGAAAGCCAACTTAGATTTGGGCACAGCATTTAAATAATGGCCCCAAATCCTCTCTCTCTATCATCTTCACTGGAGGAACTTATTTCCCTATTCAGTCTGTCAGTGTCCCAAGGTGGGGTGGGAATAACAGCAGAGCCCACCATAGAGATGGCTATGAATATATAAAGCTGTTGAATATAAAGAGCCCGAGTCAGAATGGTGGCCTCTGAGGTGGCTATAATCTAATGCTCTACACTCTACCAAAGAGGCGTCAGATAAGCCAAAAGATGCCTGTGCCTACATTATTGACCCAACTGGAAACTCCTCCCAGGGAAAAACTCAAAGCTATTTACCAAAACATGAAAAGATTAATTTCTATCATTTCAGCACATGTTTTACCTAAACATCTATTTTTTAGGGAAAAATTACTGAATAAAAAAAACTGTACTGCACCTCCCTCCAAGGCTCAGAGAGCACAGCAGAAGAGGAAGAGGAAAGAGTTTAAGAGCCAGAGGCACTGGAGGACCATGAGGAAACAGTGCCTTCCTGATACAGAAGGGCTGCTCACCTGGTTGTAACTGCGAGGACAAGACTGACACAATCATGGATTTCTATGACGTGGGAGTTCCCTCTGTATGTATGCCTTGACCTGTTGATAGGGCAGAACTTAGGTAGGCAGGGAAAACTAAACTGAATGCTGGGAGAAAGGAGGCGGAGTCAGAGAGAAGCCATGTTGGAGCCCGACGAACTTTACCGGGTAATCCACAGCCATGTGGTGACACACAGATTACTAGAAATGGGTTAAATTAAAACATAAGTGTTAGCCAATAAGAAGTTAGTTTTAAATAATATAGTTTCTGTGTGATAATTTCAGAACTGCCAGGAAACAAACAAGTGGCCTCCTTCAACATTTAAACATTCATGAAATATACCTGAAAGCCAAATCAGACAAAATCCCTGCATGGAAACGGGAGTAGGCATGAAGTCCTACTCCAGGAGAGGAGCTATTGGCAGTTGACTCAGAAAAAAAGCCAGTTTTAGGCATGTATGCACTGATAAATTGGCCATGCTCCAGCAGAAGGTCACACATCCAAGAACATATGAGCAACACAAACTGACCTGCACGGGTTTAAGAGGGAGGTGGGACATGAAGTTGGGTGGATAGAGAAGGAGGGTGGACCTGAGAGGAGTTGATGGAGGGATGGATATGATAAAACACATTGTATGAAATTCTCAAAGACCTATATAAGTATCCCTAAGATACGTAAAAGGTGACTCATATTTCTTGTTTATATTCAATATACAAAGTAGAAGAAATATGTTCAAGACGGCTTGCTCAGGAGTGACTCTTAAAGCCTGACAGCTAAATGTTATTTGGCAGAAATTAAATGAAGTACAAGAGGATAAGGAAGCAGGACTAGGGCTTCCGACCCTGAATGTCCCGCACAGTCTGCTTCAAGCGTTCGAGTGGGAGAGTCTACTTCCTAGGGGCTCCACGCCTTTGGTTGCAGTTTATTAAAGGGAGGAGAGTGAGCATAATCATTCATCTGAATGTCTTCAAGAAACAAGACTTCAAAAAAATCTTACATTACAGACTTTTTTGATTCTCACTGTTCTAGGCAATCTTTGGGAACATTTTCCCAGGACTTGAGTCTAAGGCTCCCCAGATTTCTTCTCTCTCTGGATTAAAGTAGTCATTAGCAGACTATAAACATGGGCGTGGGTCTATGGTTCCCCAGATTTCTTCCCTCCCTAGATTAAAAAGTCATTAGCACACTATAAACATGGGCTGTCCCTTATCCTTACACCTTTGTTTTGCTCTAGCTTTGCTTGTGCCTTGCTTGTGTAACAGTAGGTGGGGGGGGGCATTCCCACCTCGTGCGTCTGAGGTAGGGACTCTTCCACTAAGCCCTAGCCTCCACATGTGTTTTAAATCAAGTGCTGGTGGAAGATACACCGTGGCAACAAACACAAATGCATAAAGGCCCCACTGCAGCTCTGTCTGTAGTAACACAAGGTTAGGAAAACTCTAAACGTCCATCAGTATGGTGCTGGATAAATGAACCCAACACTTCCATACCACAGAGTGGTGCATAGATGTGAAAACAAATGATAAAGCTTTTTTGTAGCAATGGTATATATATATCGACAAAACAAGAACATTATATAAGAGTATGCCTCACATGTGAAAGGCACACATATACTTACATATACTCATATGCATAGACAGCCACACACACATGCATTCATTCTCTCAGAACTGAAAATCTATACTCATTTCCTAAGGAAGAAACACAGTGGCAGAGGCTAGAGGGAGATACACTTTCTACTAAATAAATAAATAATTCACCATATATGTACCTCATCTATTTTTTGAAAAAAATTAAGCCAAAAAGCATGGCTATTGTGCAATTTATTTTGGTTGTGGATATTAAAAAATAGGCATTTAATATGCTAACTTGCACCCCACAAAAATAGTACCCATACCTTCCTGTTCTCTGTTTTACAGTGCTGACGTCTATATTGGAGTCTCCCAGAAGATGGACAATCAGGAATCCTTTGGAACTAAACGTGGCCAACATTTGCCGAGTTTCCTAATCAGTGACCTGTCTGCTGCTGCAGGATGCTTGCTTTGATGAGCCCACCTTGCAAAACAGGGACCCGCAGCTTTTGCCTTATGGGGCATGGTTGTCACAGTGCACACTCCTCCGAGCTCAGATGCGAGTGCTCATCAGTAAAATCACCTTCTTTTACTCTTAGACAAGGATGCATTTTCAAAGAGCATCCATCGGAAGTCTGTATTTACTCATCTGTGTGTCTGGTGCTTTTGTTCTTTGTTTTGTTTTTAGTTTCTGTAGTCCTAAGGATTGAACCCACAGCCTCAGTTGTGGTAAACAATCTACCATTGATCTATAGTTCCAGCCCTAGGGGTCTGTATTTCATGAGAGATTATTTCTGCATTTTTAGCATAACTGTGCTTCAACTTTCTCATCCTTAAAACAGGCATGATAGCATTTTTGGCAAAGTTCATAACACTAGATGCCCTAGGGTTGGGGGGGGGGCAGTTGTTGGTAAAGTACTTGCTTTGAAAGCACAAGGACTTGAGTTTGAGATGTGGGAGCCCATGCTTGCAATCCCCATCCTGGACAATACAAACAGGCAGCACTGTCCAGTCTGTCTAGCCTACATGCTGGGTTCTAGGCAAGTGAGAGCCTATTTTCAATAAGAATAAAAAACCAAAAGTGGATACCATCTAAGGAATCACACACAACGTTGTCCTATAGCCTCCATGCACACAGACACACACAGACACGTGTGCACCTTAATGCACCCCCACCCCACTCCCACCCCCAACCCCCCACCACAAAACCCAACCTAAGGCAATAAAAGTAAAACTGGATACAGTCTACCACCGTGTCTCTTGAAAGCTGAGCAGGAAGGGAACAACACTTATTCACAGCCCCCAAACTTTCTTCCTGAAGTGTTGATGTTCTCAAGGTGTAGCAAAAATCAAGGCAAGCCCCATTAGCACAGAGGGCTCTGAGAGCCAGGTGGAGCAGTGGGTGGTCTTCCTGGGTATGCCAGTTAGACCTCTTGTCCAAGACCAGAAAAGCCAGTAGAGGAAGAGTAGAGGTCAGGGGCGAGGAGGCACAATCAGCCATTCTTGTCACCATGGCCCGGGAATGTTTTTCAGGCTTGGGAACGATCCCAGGCAGCTGTCAAGGAGGCGGCTCTCTTATCTATGGCTCTTGGTTGCTGCAGAGACCGTGCTATTTGTAAACACTCTCCAGGACTCCCAGAAACTGCTGCTTCAGTTTGGTGTTCATCCACCAGCTCCCTTCCCCACTGGATCCTCGCATGTAATAAAGAAAAAGTGTGAGGAGATTGTCCCCAGGAGGCCCCCACAAGAGTTCAATGGTTCTGTCAGATTAAAAACTATAACATGTAGAAAATATATTTACCCTCAACTTCACATTTCTAAGGTTGGAGAGTCAGTTGATCCATAACACATTTGCAAATACATAGATCGGGAGCCTGATGATACTTAGTGTCCTCTGGGTATGAAAACTTGGGTCAAAATTCCGTTATTATAAGAAGTGATTCTTGTGAACTCCAAACCACCTTGGAGAGGTTGGTAGGGGAAATATGCATTAAAAATCAACCAACCAAACAAACAAACATAAAAAAGACACAGGGCATGTTGGCACACACCTTTGATCCTAGCACTCTCGGTGTGTTTCGGGTCAGTTTGTTCTACATAGGCCAGGCAGAGCTACACAGTGAGACTGTCTTTTTAAAAAAATGTAAGCAAGTCCATTCAGAGTCTATTGACTACTTAGAAGTTTCCAAGTATTTTCACCAGCACCAGACTAGAAGCAGTTGCCAGGAAAGGGTATCTGCGCACCTAAAGCGTATTTGTTTCTGTTAGGCATGTCACTGTCTATCAGAACCAAGGACATCCCAAACAGGGCAGAGTCCTGAGGGGTGCTGGATTCAGAAGGGTTTGATTGCAAATATTTCCGGATGTGGGGAGGAACGCAGCATTTTGTACTTCACTGACTGTCCAACAGTAACTCTGCAGACGACAAAGGGCTCTTCAAGTGAAGAGTCTAGATGAGGCATGTATTATACTTGAAGCCCAGAATCTGGGCTCCTAATCTTTGACCTAGCACCCAAGTTCAGGAATGCATGTGAAGGAACTAAATTAGATGTGGGCAAAGGCTAAGTTGTAAGGATCGTTCATCTTAGAAACAGCTTAAACATCTGCCACTGATGAGTCAGCAAAATGTAGTCAGGGCTGGTGATGGAGCTGAGTTGGTGGAGAGCTTCCCTAGCCAAACAGGAAGCCCTGGATTCAATCTTCAGCACCATATAAACTGGATGTCTCTCTCTGCAATACCAGCCCCCTGGGGTGGGAGAAGCAGGGGGATTAGAAGTTCAAGGGCATATTCAGCTACACAGGGAGCTTGATACCAGCCTGGGCTGGAGATTTTATCTCAAAAACCAAAACCAAAAACAAAACAATGGCTGTGATGCATTATGGAATCCTCAGCGGTTGATTCTGAGTGCCCAAGAATGCATGCACCTTTTATTTTTATGGTAAATGAAATAGGGAAGATACAAAAGCCCACATATTGCAGAATTCCACTTACCTAATAACCCAAGAAAGGAAAGACAAACAGACACATAATTGGTGGTTGTCTGGATCTGGTAGGGCTGGGAATCAGACAAACTATGGTGTCTACAGGTTTGTTTTGGGGACAAAAAAATGTTCTAGTATCAGGTAATGACAGTTACACTGTGAAGAATGCACTAAAGTTTGCTGAACAGTAACACTTTATATGGGTGAATCCGTTGATTTATAAATTATATCTCATCAAATCTGCTATAAAAACATTCATCTCATTGTTGATTTAATTGGGTGGGAGAGCTATAAACAACCAATAATGAGGTGGGCAAGACGCTGTGAATTGGTATCATTTTGTGGATGAGGACAATAAATTTGTAACAGGGCACTTTACCCCCAGGAAACACAAGGGATTGTTCTACACACACACACACACACACACACACACACACACACACACACACACACTTCCTCCTTGTTAGGCTTCTTCTTAAGCATTGTTCTAAGGGCTCTATAGATAAATATTTAGGACTCCCAGTAACCCTAAAAAGGCTAAGAAAAAGCTTATGGATTTACGAGTCCTCCCGGAGCTCTCACTGTGTACAGTATACTGGAACAAGAAAGTACACACAGCATACACATCTTACAAATCCAGTCACCTGTGCAAATCGCAGAGAATATTTAGGCAAACTAAGAGAGCAAGGAAATCACTAGGCGCTGTCATGAGACCACTGCTATCATTTCTGGCCCATTGCTGATGGGAACAACATTAAGCAGCAGATGGCAATAAATAAAAAAGCAAATTTTGCATTGTCTGCCTTCTTTCTACACTGATGGGACACAGAACCAAAACCATAACAATGCCTTAAGCATATAAAACATCACCTCCAGAATACTATTACAGCAAACAAAGTTGAGCAGCAACTAACCCGTGTGTGTGTGTGTGTGTGTGTGTGTGTGTGTGTGCTTTTAGAAACAATGCCAGTCCTATGACTGGAGACAACGACCTCCCCTTTGTGCTGGTGATTCTTCCTGCTGCTCCTGACTCACCCTCCTTCCCGTGGGAGGTGACAGGCAAAGGGATGAATGTCCCTTCCGTGCTCTCACCCACTGCTGGGCCAACATCCCTGGGACAGGAGAAGGGATGACTGTCCTTTCCACGCTTTCTCCCACTGCTGGGCCAGATCTCTGGCAGAGACTCTTTCCTGTGTGATTCAGCAGGACAGAGATGCCTAATCTGTGGTTCCAGCTGTGGCCTGGTACAGGCAAGCTCTGTTCCTCCCTTTGTTCCCTTTGCCCTCCGGATGCTAACCGCCTGCCATCATTGCTGACCTTGGCTGGTTCTTCCTATTCTGTTAGTTCCCTGAGCCCGAGCCCCACCCACACCTCTTTGATTTGCTTCTTTGAACTATCCTTGCTGAATCTGGTTTTATGCTGAATGACACTCTGCTTTACCTCCAAACAAGAGAGTGACATTTCTGGGAGTGTGGATGACCCACAGCATGGAGAAAACACCTTAGAGATTCTCTGTGTATCTTCAGCCATGAGATTGCACTGCCAACAACAGCTGAAGTTAGATCTATTTTCCTAAGTCCTGATATGACTTCTGCCAGTTGCACATATGTAATCTCAACCACATGCCTGACCTTAGTCTCATGTCTAAAGCCAGCTTTGGAGCAGGCTGCAAGGCAGAAGACAGCTACACCCTTCTGTGCTCTCTATCCAAATCACAGTGGTGACCCAGCTCCAACCCTGGCTTCTGGGGCAGGGAGCCAAAGGGGGCCAGCCTATCATCTTATCACAAGCTCTTGGGGCACAGACACTTAATCTTGACCAAGTCAAGAAGCCAAATCCAGGAAGTGGGCTGCAGACTAAAGCAAGCAGTGGGCAACAAGACGAAACAGTTAATCTTGTTACTCTCCCTGTCCTCCTTAAATGAAGGGGCTTGGGAGCTCAGCAGTTTAGAGCATTCACTGCTCTGGCAGAGGACCTGCATTCAGTTCCCAGCACTCATATGGGGTGGCTCCCAAACACCTGGAACTCCACATCCAGGGAAGCTGACACCCTATTCTTACCTCTGAGGGTATCTTCATATGGCACACCCGCATATGTACACTTGGGCACACAGACACACATCTTTTAAATCTTAAATAAATAGACTAGACATTGAGATGGATGCTACCATGGCACTCACTCATGTTTGATTTCTCTGTCTCTCTCACCCTCTCTCTCTCTCTGTTCAACTCCCTGTCTTTCCTTCCCTCACTCACTCCCCTGTTTCCCCAAGACAGAATAATAAAAATAACTTTAATAAGAAAACCGTTCAGCAGGACAAGAGGACATCTGTTTCTCGCAAGAGACCAATAGACTGTAAGGATCGGGGTTGACTCCTTCCTACACAGTTTCAATACTTCTGTTTTATCTGAGCACGCTACATCTGCAAGAAAACCTTATCAGCTCATATCCAAAAGACAGCAGCTACTCACCCATCTCCCTATTCCTTCCCCTACAGCTGGCCTGAAGCTTCCAGCCTTCTCTGCTGATGTCTTCCTTAACTCAGAGTGCCTATCTTGTCAATTCCCCACCAAGAAGCTAAGATGATCTTACATACTGCTGGCATTAAGACAATGTCCTGTTTCCTCCTACACTTAAAATAACTCTAAACTCCACTCTATCTCAAGAGGCAAAGCTGCAGGTCTTTGACTGTACTCTTCTTTTCTGGTCTTGGGGCAGTTCAAACATACTAGCTTTCTAGCTTTCTTCTTCTTCTTCTTCTTCTTCTTCTTCTTCTTCTTCTTCTTCTTCTTCTTCTTCTTCTTCTTCTTCTTCTTCTTCTTCTTCTTCTTCTTCTT
>JAQHUG010000079.1:2508838-2522712 GCA_028555095.1 Dicrostonyx torquatus
CATACACACACACCTTCAGGCATCTCTCAAAGTAGCTAAGTTGACTTTGACCATCACAGCTATATTAAATGACGTCATCCGTTGCTTGCCTTGGTATCCTTCCCAAACAGAGCATAAGCATCCTAAAGGCAAGAAGTTCATCAGATCATGCCATCACCTCTCAGCATCCCTTAAATTATCAATAGATCCTTGTTGAAAACTGTCCTGAGTTTCAGTACAATCTTTTAATAAAGTGAGTCTAATACTGGCTTACTTAATATTTATTACTGTAGTGTTCTGTTCCTCAAGAGATACTAAGGAGCATCTACTGCTTGCTCACAAGAAAAATCTACCATAAATTTATGAGCTACAGAGCTTATACAACTATAGCCCTACCTAAGGCATTTCTATGATTTGAGACATAAGAAAAACTACATACAGCTAAAGTCATAGCAGTGTTTCTTACTTAAGCTACAAGGCCCATTCCTTGAAGCACACACTGTTACTTTACCTGTCTCAGGCTTACTCAACAACTCTGATGGATAGGGGTCGTTGAAGGGGGCACAGGGATGAACATAAACTTGACGACACTTTGATAGCACAGCTAGAATGACTCCACAGCGGGGGTTGAAAATGTGTTCTTAAGTGGTATATATTGTACTGTGTACCTGGTGAGAACTTTGGCCATGAATTGTGCACTAAATGTATTACATTCTGATCTTCACACACTGGTGGACAGGGAACTCTGCTCAAGGGTTAGCGATAGGACATTTTCTCAAGTTCTGTTTTCCTCTGCCTGCATTTTGTTTATTCTTGGGCATATACATTTTGCTTTTTGTTGTTGTTGTTGAATTTGGGTTAACCTAGAAATCAGCTAAAGAGTTTTAAACTTCCAGATTTCATTCTTGATATCAAGTTCCAGTGCCCCACCCCAATCATCCAGTTCTTTACCAAGTTCAGTTAAGTTTACCCACCAAAGATTTCTCACATAGGTTCCTTCTGTCTCCACCATCAAACCCCTCGCTTGGACCCTGTTCCATAGATTTCTGTTCCTCTGTATACATTGACAACTTTGTCAGCCTTGTCCAGAGTAATCCTTTCAAAACACCATGTGACCATACGCAGACTCCCCAACACTCCCAAAGATTCTAAGTCTTGTAAACAGTATTAGGGTTCTTTCTAACGCTCCTTAGCTCTATTCACTGTAATTATATAGCCATATGCAACTGTAATTGAATGTCCTGAAAATGTCACAGCCACGGCTGCATCACACCACTTTATCCCAGTGACCTCAGCACAGGGACTGATACAGTCTTGTTAAGCCAATGAGCTGCTATAGCAGCGGTTCTCAACCGCCCTAATGCTGTGCCCCTTTAATACAGTTCCTCGTGTTGTAGGGACCCCCAACCATAAAATTATTTTTATTGCTATTTCGTAACTGTAATTTCGCTACTGTTATAAACTGTAATGTAAATATCTGTCTTTTCCAGTGGTCTTAGGTGACCCCTGTGAAAGGATCGTTAGATCCCTTTATCCATAGGCTGAGAATCACTGCTTTATAGCCTCAGCTCCCAGAACTGGGTACCAAAGAGAGGGATGAAGGTTTCAAGAGAAAACGGGTTTCCCTATCCTCTCATCTTTTCTTCTTCTTCCCTCCCTCTTCTTCTTTCCTCCTTTATCCTCCTCCTCTTCTTCCTCCTCCTCTTCTCCTACTTCTTCTCTCCTCTCACAGTGTTTTGATTTTCCACCTTGCACCATAAAACAATAGAGCAATGCCAGCAGGAGCTCTAAGCCAGAGTCTGTTTCCCAGATTCTTGGACTGCCCAGCCTCATCTGTGAAAATAAGATCTGTAACCTGGGATTTTCTCACTGAAACAGCAAGTGAGGACTGGACTGCTTACAGGTAATAACATGTTTCTGTCCTGCACACTGGAGAGTAAAAAAGAGCAACAGTTTGCTCAGAGATAAAATAGAGAGAAAGACCGGGACATTTACAGTCATTAGAACAGATATCTAAACCCAGTATCTCCCTTTGCACTCTTGTATTCTGATCACACATACACACACACACACACACACACACACACACACATACACACACACCCCAATCAGACACATACAGAACTCATTTTACTCAAATTATCCAGAAAACATCATCATTTAGATCTATTCGTCTAAGAAATGCCCCTCTGTTACAGCCCTTATCATCTTTTCAGGACAGAACGAGTTCAAACACTGAAGCCTTTGCCTAGGAGCCAAAGTTGCCAGACACTTCTTGTTGCTGAAGAATACTTGGCAATCTAGAAGAATACTTGGCATCTAGATCTTGGCATCTTCAGTTCTGACTTAAGGTCTAAATTCACCAACATCTTTCTGTTTTCACTTGGTTAATAATACAAGAAAATACCAAGGCCAAATAAATGGAACTTTCTCGGCAATGTTCTCCCCAGTCACTACTTCCTGGAATGGTAGAGATACAATATTAAAAGTAACACCTTGGGAGCTGTCCCAGCACGCCATCTGCCAGAAAGCAGTATTCAATACCAGTTAGGCGACCTTGGGCCTCATCCAGGGCAGTTGATTCTGGAAGTAACAGAAGGAGTTCATCAGGGCACTTTCCTTTCTAATGATAAATGTTTCAATTGCATTCTGGAGCATCCTCCCACCTGACCTCAGTTGTGTCTTACTCTGCACATTTGAAAACTCCACTGGATGAGCTTGGGTAAATGGCCCATCCCTAAATCCATCAGCACAGCTAGATAGTCCAGTGCCCTTTGGGTCACACTTAGACCAGAAATGGGCTCTCTGGAAAACCATACATTGAGAATATCAACTCTTTTCTTTATGATTGCTGGAGAACCTCGAAATCCCTGAATAGTTCCACTAGGGATTGGTTTTAAAGCATTCTCGGTAACTTGCATAAATAGTGAAACAGACTTGAGCCTCTGGCATTTTTACAACATTTACTAAAGCCACCTTCTGTAGCGGCTATTTTTAATTCCAATTTTATAAATCCAATTTGTCTTTATTACAAATAATAGCTAATAAGATAATGTGGAAAATGAACATTTACCGACTAACCCAGAGGAAATACTATGAATAATGTTTTATTTCAATACCCACTCTAGTTATTTAGGTCAGGCCCACAATATTTTCTACCTAGAATGCAAACTAACGCCTTCAGAGTCGATTTCCAGGCCATAGATTCTCTGCATACTGATTTGGGTGTGCCTTTAATTGGGGAAATCTGGGCTGTGAGTTTACTGGTAAATTTCAAGAAATAAAGCAATAGTCCTCAGTCTAAGTACATATTCCTTTCTCTGCGACAGTTACTAATTTATTTCGTGTGTGGAATGTGTCAGTGTGTGTGATGTGTGTGCACGCACAAGTCAGAGTACAGCTGTTAGCAGTCAGTCTCTCCTTCCACGGGGAGGGTCCTGAGCTGGCCTGTGGCCATGCCTTGGGAGACCGTCAATACATTTAATCGACCTGTGAAGACCCAGGCTCCTGTGAGCAGTACCATTCCCTAGGCAGGGGTCCTGAACTAAAACAGAAGGGAGAAATCAGGCTGGGCACATGGAGCAAGCATGGCGCATGCATTCATTTCTCTCTGCTCTTGACTATGGCTGTCACGTGACAGTCTGCTCCAAGGCCACACTACTCTGTACAATGGGCTGCCACCTGGAACTATGGGCTGGAATAAACCCGTGTTCTCCCCTACATTGGTTTTTGGGAGCAACAGAAATGAAACCAGGACCCCATGGAACTGCAAACTGGCCCTGGATGAGTAACTCTAAACAGAAGGGAGACGCATGATTCAGTGGCAGAGTCATCGTCTTTGTCTCTCAGTTTTCTCAGGTTTAATCCAAGGTCCTAGACCTCATCCAGATACCATCTCTATCACAGACTGAGCTAGGAGGAGCTCTCTTCTAGATGCTGCCCGTAGTAGAACTGGTGGGGTCACTCACTCTTTATAACGATGACCACCAATAACAGCAGAGCACTTTGCAGGCGCCAAGCGCCATTCTAATTACTTTACATGCATTCTCATTTAATTCGTATAACCATTTAAGAGGTCAGCGTTTTTGATAATGCTCACCTTGTAAATGAAGAATCTCTCAGGTAAAGGAGCAGAGCTGAGATGCAAAGACACCCAGGAAGCTACCAATCCCATTGTAGCACGTCTAACTTTTTCATATTGAGACCTGACTTCATCTATGAAGTTCATGCTTGAGAGCCACACAATTGAGCTACCATTTTTTTCTATCTCATAATAATTTAAAAGTAAGTTTACTATTTTGGATTGCGTTCATAGTACCCTAAGGTTGGGTCGGACTTACCCTAAGACTGTGTCGACTCTCTCAGGGAAAGCCCATTTATATCAGAGTAGAGTGGAGCTGACCACAGAGGGCAGCATAGCAGAGAGGCAGAGAACAAGACCAGCCCAGAGGCCAGCCATGTTCCAGCCTGTGCATACTGTGGCTAATGTAGTCCCTTTTCTCCCTTAAGGGAAATGAACGAGATTTCTGTTACTCTAGTGGTCACCAAGACATATGCCAACATTAACCCCCACACAGGTTCTCAGACTCTGGAAATGAAGCCTCCTAGGACTTCTCTCAGGACCAAACCCAAGGCTGTTCTCTCCCCATAGCTGAGGAGGATAAACTCAGCCCCTGGTTTCCATGATGAAAGACTTACCAACTCAGCTTCAGCGACAGCAGTACCAGTGTGGGCCTGACCTGAGAACCAGAATGGACATTCTTTGGTCCACAAGTTGAGGTCAGGTCTACACCTTGCTAACCGTTCTGGAATTTTAAAATCATAAAGTCAACTCTGGCTGCTTAGATAGATGCTTTCTTAGCAGTTTTTCTGTCGATGCCTGTCTCCCCCACATCCCTGTTCAGCATGTCTGTGAACTCAGCGTTCAGCTCTGGTGGCTTTCGCTCTATTATCAGCTGCTCACCGCAGTCAGACACATGGGCCCTTCCTGGATTCCTTATTTTTAGCTTCTCAGGACACCCCTGATCCCAGCACCTTACCTAGATTACTAACCATATCTTATTAGTGCCCAAACAGCTTGCTATTTTCTGTCTTTCTGGGCTTCCTTACTCATTTGTCTCCTGTCCAAGCATCTCCCCAGCCTAGCAATCACTTCTATTTCTAGACTGTTGCCCCACCCGATGGAATCCACCTCCCCGTGGCTAACCGTTGCGGTGGACCATAATCACCAATTTCATCCAAGACATGTTCATCTTAATTACAATGGTGTGTGGAGCCGATGGCACGGAGATGAATAACACATGGCAACAGATGACAAGACACAGCACTGTCCTTGTTTTATACATCTAACAATTTTTTGAGGGCTGATTATGTGCTCAGCCTGCGCTAGCACTGGTGATTACAACCACACGAAAGGCAAACACCAGCCTTGCCTTCATGGAGCTTACGGAGAGAGACAAAGAAAACAAAAAAAGCAGACAAATAAAAGCGGACACTTGAAAGGCAAGGGAAGAGAACTGAGGGTACACTGATATCAGGCATCAAAGACGGCGACTTAAAGAAAGTACTCAAACTTTTGATACTTTGAAATGTTTTCCTGCCTTGCATCTGTCTTTCACTCCAACAAACAGAAATGTTTAACGGGCAACAAGTCTTGGACTACATGTAAGAACCAGTGTGTTTTGTCTGAGCAGAATTAAAAAGAAATAAAAAGAGTAGCAATTATGATGGGCATGGTTCTCCAGTTTGCTCCAGCACGTTCCACCTCTGGGTGCTGC
Source organism: Dicrostonyx torquatus (assembly GCA_028555095.1). NCBI lineage: Eukaryota > Metazoa > Chordata > Mammalia > Rodentia > Cricetidae > Dicrostonyx > Dicrostonyx torquatus. The sequence continues at coordinate 2,514,595 of JAQHUG010000079.1, forward strand.
CTTTTGGCTTTGACCATATTCATTTATGATATCTGCCTTGTGTTCTTACCAGCGATTAAAGTTTGTAACCATAGGTTCAGCCTTTCAAATACTCACAGCAATACGATTTGATCCTCCTTACCACGCTTTGATGGTTTTTAAGTCGATTTGTCCAGAAGTTCCCCTTATTTAAATGTTAAGCTGGAATCTAAGCGAAAAACCATGTGTGTGAGAGTGCAGGGTGTATTCTTCTGAACGTACTGAAAAAGGCACACCACATGGTTGATTTGCAAGACAGAATTTAAGCTTCCAGGACTCCAGCCTTGACGATCACTCGGGTCAGCATTCAAGAATCCTAATGGCACACTTGAACCTGAGGATATGGAAGTGCTTCCTCAGAAATAGTCCTCCTCTTAGAAACAGACATGCAACATAAAATGATGCCATAGTTAGAAGCTCAAGAGCATGCCACTGTAGCTTGGACCATTTGCCAGCCAATGGGAAGAAAGCTATCTCAATGCAACTAAGTGGCACTATTCACCCTGTAGTCAAGCTGGAAGAGGGCTGCGGGCATCGCGATCTGACGGAACAGAGCACCCAGCGTAATTACAGTGGAGCCCTCACACCTGAAACCCTGAAATTACAAATCAGGTAAATTACGGAGGAGCGGGTCCATAACAAAATGGTTTCTTCCAGGGTCACAGAAGGGCAGGTCCTGTGCTGATGCAGGAAGGAATATCCTCAAGCATGCAAGTTTGCGCTGCATATGCCTGACACATTCCGGAATTGTCTGCAAGCAGCTGCCATGCTCTGCAGAAGAGAATATGATGATTCAAAAATAAGGCTATTCTTTCTGTTTAAATCAGAGCCCTGCCAAAGTGCTTAGCAAATAGCTATCCCTTGAAAGATCCCCATTTTCTCTGGGCTATTCTCGCAGAAGAATTTTGCTTACTCCAAGAGTCATTATAGGATTAAATTACATTTCCATAAAATACTTAGTACACTGATGGTGGTGATGCTAATAACTACCTTTGTAATTAGATCAGAATCCTTAAAGCATTATCTATAAGCCAGTGTCATAACCTCAAAACGGTAGTGTCAAAAGCCACGGCTTAATAGAAATTAGAAATGAAGTCAGCTTAGAAGTCTACACATAGAAGTCAACAAGATGGCTCAGTTGGTAAAAGCGACTGCTACCAAGTCTGATAACTTGAGTTTGGTCCCCAAGTTGAACATGGCAGAAGAAAAGAAGCAATTTTTTCTAAGTTGTTCTCCATACGCACGCGCACACACACACACACACAAATAAAATGTAATAAAAAATTTAGGAAGACCACATCTAAAATAGTAAGCAATCTGTCTCGTGTTGATAATTCACAGATGTTTCATCTTTCTTCACATGATATTTTCTCCTATCATTTTTACTAGCAGAGAGAACCATAAAGCCACCCTCATTTGGAGAAAAAGAACCTTAGATAAAGGCACTGCTAAGACTAGGAATCAAGGACAGCTTTTCCTTTCATCGACAGGATTACCACAACCTATCCCTGGAAATACAGCTAGTACTTGAAATTTGCCTTTAATAATTGATCTACATTTACATATTTAGGACTAAAGAACTCAAAAAGGGCCAGTGAAGCTGTGCTGATGACCACATCAGATAGGGTCACACTTGGTCCTCAGAGCTCGACACTCAGGAGAGAGTCGAGGGCTGAGAAAGGGGACAGCAGTAGAGCCTTCTGGGTATCCATGTAGGTGAGCAGGTGCATACACACGTGGGCAACCTTGGCTGTCATCCTTCGAATGCTGACCACTTTCTTTTTTGAGACAAAACTTCTCACTGGCCTGGCAACCCAGGTATCCACCTGTCTCTCCATCCTCTTGCTAGGATTAGAAGTGTTCACTTCCACGCTCAATTTATTTTACGTGGCTTCTGGGATCGAACTCAGGATCCCGTGCTTTCTAGAAAAGCACTTTGTTCTGTAAAGTTGTCTTCCAGCCCTGTGAGGCGGCTTTGACGTACCAGGCAAGAAACCTCACATAACCTTTTTACCACATTCCATTGCCTGGAACACAGCCTCTGGCCTCTAACCCGCCAAACTTCAGCAAGAGGTGCTGCTCAATGGAATCCAGCTGTATAGGACCCAGGAAGTAAAAGAAGTGGGTGTAATAAACACGGGTCCATGTGACTGGAGCCTCTCTCTTCAGCTCCAGATGTCACTGTACTTGGGGCTCGTGTCTGTCTTTCCACTCAGGCTTGTGTTTCTCGGCTGTGGCTTCCCCGAGCATGCTGCTATTGAGGAGTGCAAGCTTGTGAGAGGTGCTAGGGTCCCTCTTCCTTCTCGATACTCTTGTTTTAACAGATCCAGCGTGGACCCTGTGAGAAGCCAGTTAGAAGCAGATAGGCAATCTATGGCAGCATAGATTGCAGACTTCTAATCTGGGTCACAGCACAGAATAAGAAGAATGAGCTTGGGGTGAATTGCCAGCTAAGTGACCAGTACAGAATGGGGATTATCCATGCCATGGCGAAGGCCAAGAGGCCGTAGCTCTCAGCTTGTATCATAGATGATTTTTCTAAGGCCTTTCCTAAGGATCTCTCCTCTGACAGAGCAAGCCTTGGGAATTCAGCCTCATGTTTAGGAAGGCAAAGTACAAGGAGTGTGACTGTGTTGGAAAAACATTCTGGCCACTCAAAGAGACCATGTAATAGCAAAAAACATCAAAGAATAGTTAAATGCCAGAATGTGCAGCACTGTGCACATCTGACCCCAAGCCCAGATGACAGATGGTGGGACCATGGCAATTCAACTGTGGAGCTAGATTCCAGGCTGTTCCAATAAGGCTGTAGAAATTAAGATGCCAAGTATCCTTTAGCCCCGGGCTTCAGACCTTGAGAGCTATCAGAAAGTTCATTAGGAAAGGACACTAAGACTCATTCACCAGTATGAAGTTAAAGCATGGAGAGAGGAAAAGATGGGGGAGGAGCCAGGCAGCAGCACTAAAGCAAAGGCCTTCGAAATGGCTCTGCGGATGTGGATGCCTGCAGCCTGACAACCTGAGTTTGATCCTAGGAACCAGCTCCTGAAAGTTGTCCTCTGACATCCAAACACACACTGAACAAAGAAATAGGTAAGCAAATAAGTGCAGAGACTCATTTTCAGAAATGGGTTCTGGTCATGGATAACTCAGACGGTAAGGTAAAGATGCCTGACTGACTGAGTTTGATCTCAGGCACTCACACTATGAGAGCAGCTTCAGTAGGTTGTCCTCTGACCTCCACCCTCCACATGTATGCTGTGGCACACACACACACACACACACACACACACACACACATGTCTAAACATATACAAGCTGTTATTTTCAGGTAATGACTCCCAGCAGGAAGCAGGACCCACCCATTGTCTACTCTGTTGTCTTGATCCGATCCCGCAGTTCTGATTTCAAAAACCACGGTGCTTGCTCACACATCAACATTCTGCCTGTGCTGCAGGTAGCAGGAAAAAAACCTGTGAAGGCAAAAATGCTATGACTCCCATCTAAGTCATTTTCCAGAATGTTCTCTCAAGTCTCATTGCTAGTCAGAAATGGGTCACACCAAATTTACATAGTATGAGAAATGGGAAGTTGTTTTTAAGACAAGCACACTTTGTATAGTCTCAAAGGAAACTGGAGTTGCACTTTTTTAAAATTTTATTTATTTATATTTTATGTATGAGTGCTCTATATGTATACCTGCATGCCAGAAAAGGGCCTCAGATCCTACTACAGATGGTTGTGATCCACCAAATGGTTTCTGGGAACTGAACTCAGGACCTCTGTAAGAGCAGCCAGGGCTCTTACTCGCTGAGCTCTGAAGTATCTTTAAGAATGTTGGATTTGGATTACAGACAGACAGGTAATTAGACACAAATAGTGAAGACGTAGCTTCAGGTTAGCCAGGAAAAGTACTGACAGTGAACACTCTAGGTTCTGCTCTCAGCAACTGCCATCCACCTCCCAAATTGTAACAATCCTCCCCAGGGCATGGCTCTGCTGGGGATCAGGAGGCACCAGGCCTGGGAGACTGTCTGCTGCATCCCTAGGCATTGCCTTTCCTTCACCTAATGGGGCTGTGCTCACAAGCAGGGGCAGGGAAATGCTGTAGCAAGTGTGGGAGTCGTTGAAAGACCACAGGGATTCTGTCCACCTGCTCACCCACCACGGCGACCAGACCCAACCCTCCTAGGCTCTAGCAGAGCTAATTCTAAATGTCAGAGTGGCAGGTTCTAATCTAATACTGCTGATTGCTAAGGTAGCTGATACTGCTGAGTTGGTCAGCAACAACACAGCATGAGGAAAAACTAATGGTGCTAGAAAAACCAACTGTTTCTGCCACTAATCTTAGACCAGATGTCATACACTGTGTTGGGCATTTTTCACCAGCCACCAGCTTACAAAGATGGTGTGGGACTTACTAAATGTGGTGATGTAGCTCCCTATATAGGCAGTTAGCAAGTGGCAGAGACAGGATGAAAGTCAGGTCTTTGGGGACAAGGGAATAGCTCGACAAGTAAAGGCTTTTCCTGCCCAGTGATGTAAGCCCGGTAACCTGCGTTCATTCCCTAGAAGCCAGGTAGAGGTGGAAGAAGAGAACCAACTGGAGGAAACTGTCCTTTGATGTCTTCATAGGTACCATAGCATGTATGCATTTGTAACACAACTGATTGATTTGAAGTTGTTATCTTCTGACCCTGTCTCCAATGATCACTTATCTTTTTTTAAGAATGAAAAAGAATTTTAATTACGTATATGCCTGCGTGTCTGACTGGGTTTATGCACACAAGTGCAGGTGCCAGCAGAAGCCAGACAAAGCCGGAGATACACGCAGTTGCAAGCTGTCCTATGTATGGGCTGGGAACCAGTGCCAGGTCCTCTGCAAGAGAAGCGCATGCTCTTAACTGCTGAGCTATCTCTCCAGCCCCACAATGGGTATTTTATGAGTCCAAGGGACCTAAGGCTCAGTGGCAGATTCAGACACCACGCTCATGAGAACAGGGGTTCTTAGATTTGGCAACGTGCAAGGGAGAATGGCTTATATTAGATCCACTTCAAGTCCACATGGAGGCCAACATAATGAGAGCCAGGAGCTGCATTGTCCAGCTCAGCTCCACACAAAGGCAGGGGTTCCAAGGCCCCTGATCCCTGGTGTTGTAACTGCTAGATTATCATCTACATTCCTCTGCCAGAAGATGGCTCAGGGCTACTTGCTTGTTCCAGCTCAGTGGAAGGGAGGCATTGGGTAGGGTGTGGGGAGCAGGGAGAAGGGGTTTCCTTTTAAATGGACTTAGAGGCTGCCCATGTCACTTCCCCTCACATTAAATGGTGCTTCATGGCATAGCAAAGCTATACACAAGGAAGTCTGGGAGATGTGGTCCTTATATCAGAGCTACATGCCAAGATCCTCAAGGAGTGGGGAGTGGATAGTCGTGAACAAAGCAACTCGTGAGGCATTTTCACATAGAATTCCCTGGTGAGGAACTATCTGGAATTCTTGGTTAAAAAGATGTGAGTACATTTGTACTAAGACCACCCAGAATGGGTGTGTGGGGAGGGGCAGCCGGAGGCTTGCCTGGTACAGTGTGCTCTCCAATTCATAACAAGAGACCCAAACTAGCTCTCAAAACTCCTTCAAATATTGGCAAAGTCACAATAGAGCTGAGGTTCTCAACCCTCTTGATGCTGTAACTTTTAAATACAGTTCCTCATGTGGTGACCATTCCCCCAACTGTAAAACTTTTTCATTGCTACTTCATAACTGTAATTTGCTAATGTTATGAATTATAAGGTACACATATGTGTTTCCCAATGGTCTTGTGACCCCTGTGAATGGGTCATTTGACACCTCAGGGGGTCGCAAGGCCACCACGGGTTAAGAACCTCTGCAGCAGATCCCCTGTGGGTAGCAGCTCCCAGCCTGCCACCGTCACGTGATCTGTAATTCTTAGATCCACAGCAGTGAGAACTGTTGACGCCTCTCCCATACTCCCTGCCTTTCTGCTTCCTAGCATTTTCCCGGCAAGGACTTTCTCTTGCTGCCACAGTCATACTTAGCCAAATCCGGGACATAGATTCAGGACCAAGAACGGAAGCTCCACCTCCCAGAAGTCAGAAGTCACCCTCGGTGGCAGACTCTTCAGCTTCCCCACCGCTCACTTGGACAAACTGACACGCATGCTCTCTGCTCCTGCCCAGGCTCCTTGGTGGAATTTACATGGTGCGAGCAAGTGTCGTGGTTTGTGGGTTATCTTCCATTCCTCGTCTCATTTTCTACTTCACTAGTGGTGTGTCCTGTTTCTCAAATAAATGATTTGAGGTCACTCTCAGTGCTTCTGATCCCTAATAAGACATCAAAGCCAAAAGTGGGTATACACACCACACTACCATGGCTATAGAGTTAAACTGATCTGTATTTCACTACCAGGTGAGTAGAAGTGAAAACACCACTGGACACTTGAAGCCATTTGTGCACATCTGGCAGGGCTGGAAAGCTGTAGGTGAAATGGCCTCTCACGTTCTCAGCGCTGTTCCTGGAACACAGGTGCTAACAGAGCTGGCCTCCTTCCCTTCTCATCTGCATTTGGCAAACAAGGAAGCTGAGGCTCAAGAAGCTCTCCCAGGCCACGAAGGGGTTTAAGGAGGACAGTCTGGATTCCAACACAGATTGCCTACTCACTAACCTTCCTGTTGTGTTTTCCTCGGGGTCTCCATTTCCTGGGCTGATGCACAGAGCCAGGTTAGACCCCATTCCCGTGTCTCCTTCCCACTGTGCTCTGTGCCCCACACATCTGGTTTCCAGCTCTCAGAAAGTCCCACATTTAGGTGCCGTTCACACCTGTGCTATTTACAATTTCTGCCTGGCTCCCGTCCCCCCCGCCAGAGGGCTGTGGATCTTACTCTCCCTCACTCAAGGAGGACACACATTTCCAATCTGGGGGCAAAGATTTTTACACATTCATCTCCAATGAAGACACAATGCCATTTAAAATAGATGAACCTACAGCAGAAGGACGACAGTGGCTTAGGGCAGAACAAATGGACATGAAGTGTTTTACCCAAGAACACAGATGATGAGTCCTCTTCTTCTTTACATTGGAGGGGATGCTCAGACCCTCTCAGTGGTTGTCTAAATGCTATGATAAACCATTATGTTGAAAAGCAACTTGAGGAGGAGAGGGTCCATTTCACTTTACAGTTTATAAGTTTGTCCATCTTTGAGGGACGTCTGGGCTAGAACCTAGAGGCAGGAACTGGGGTAGAAGTCATAAGGAATGTTTCTTACTGGCTTGCCCAATCCGCTTTCTTCTACAGTTTAAGACCACCTGCCCTGAGGTGGCACCACCCCCATGTGGGACAGACACTCTGACATCAATCATTAATCAAGACAGTATGCCAAAGAGTTGCCTACAGGCTAATCCTATGGTGACATTTTCTCAGCTGTGGTTCCCTTCTCTCAAATAGCTCTAACTTGGGTCAAGCTGACATAAAACTAGTCAGCACAGTGGTTACTAATTAGCCTGCCAGTGCCTGCTGCTTTCTGTGACTAAGTGGGGACTGTGAAGGGTAAGAGGGATTCCAAGTCTTCCGGGTCACTCCCTCAAGGGACAGTACTGTGTTCACCAAAGTTCATCTAGCATCAAGGCACAGGCATGTATGGAAATCTGACAAACATAGTTTGTAATAAGAAATTTAGAAGGGGGACTGGGAAAATGGCTCAGGAGGCAAAAGGCCTGCTATGCAAGCATCAAGTCCTGAGTCTGAATACCTAGGACGCAAGTAAATAAACAGAACAAAATTGTATAAAACTGTATCTAATCACTCTACTATAATGCTGTTTAATATGCAAAATAATATTTCCATTCGCCTTGACTCATGTCACAGAACTGTCTCTTTTCTTAAACTCCCATGGGCTAGCCTCTGCTAACATCCACTCTTTATTCTACAGCTTTCTTACCTGACTCAGAGTGCCATTCTGGATTGGGCCTCAGTTTGGGGAAGATGTGACTGATTCGGTATTCTACCCAAACCATGCAAGCTCTCTCTATATCAGCATTAAAAAGGTTTGCATTCTTTTCTTTTTGAAGATTATTTCTTTTA
>JAQHUG010000079.1:2524037-2549132 GCA_028555095.1 Dicrostonyx torquatus
CAAAGTCATGACAATCCTCCTGCCTAAGTCTCAAAAGTGTCAGGTACCAGGCCTCAAAGTCATGACAATCCTCCTGCCTAAGTCTCAAAAGTGTCGGGTTACTGCCCCTTACCCAACTTCCTTTTCAGCTTTTGAAATGACTTTCCCACTAAGCTCAACATTTTTAGCTTTTGATTCCAAGAGAATACCTGAAGGGACAGACCACTGTTGGGTTGTTAACTGATTTTGTTTAAAGGCCATTGCATTTCAGAGAGTAGGGTGACCCAGTGAGAGAGAGAGACAGTGCAGGGCCCTTGGGAGGTAGACATTTGTCTTCCAAGCTTGCAATCTCTTATCCACATGGTTTATGGCACTATAAGCTAATTTCAATGGCGTCACCAAAGACTACTGGCTACAGATCGCCAAAGCAAACTAACACCCTGTGCAATGAGCACTACTCAAACGTGCCACAGACACTCAGTGAGCATGCGTGCTGGAACATGCCCTGCAGTGGGTTGCCAAGCCTTCGACTTCTTTAAAAGAAAATAACATCGTTGGTGCACAATAACGCAAAGTGCTGTAAAATGAAGTATGCCTGTCTGTGCCAGTCAAGCAATGCAAAACAACAACTCAGCATACCCAAAGGTGAGCACATAGGTTTTAACAGAACTGAAAACTTTCTTTTGTCTCGAGTCAGCAAGGGCATAAAATAACAAAACTCCATGGTGTCATATTTTGTGACACAGCATCACTTATCCAGTGCCATGATAGAGTGCCATGATGTAGTGCTGTGATGTACTAGCGTGACATAGGGTCCTCATGTAATACCCTCACCAGGGAAACGGGTACTGATGCTGTGAGGTTATGGCATATGATTCTGTGTTCTTGTGTGTGTGGTGATATTCTACACACACAAGCTGAGATAACCAACGCTCTGGTGTCTGAGTCATCCTCATACCTGCGTGCAATGCCTAAGATTTGGTCATGACAACACCTGTTACTGTCTTAGGTGTTTACTATATGTTTACTATATGTTTAAAATATGTTATTTTTATTTAAAATAGATTTATTTATTTATTTAATTTGTTTAAAATAAAAATTCATTTTATTTTAAAATATTTATTTATTGGTTTTGATCCTTTTTTTTTTTAAAAAAAAAGTGTTTGCTATTTTGAGATAGGTCTCATGTAGCCTAGGCTGGCCTACAAATCACAATGCCCTTGAGAATGACTTTGGACTTCTTTGAATCCTTCTGACTCCACCCCTGGTGCTATGATTACCGGTGTGCACTCTTTTATTGTTATTTAGAGTGTCCTTCTTATAGAGCATATCAAAGGGACCCAAGTCTCCCTAAGGCACTAGGACAGGAAGGAAGCAGTGTCAAGCACTGTTAAATAAGAGTTACTAATGTCGGCCTTTGATACAAGTATCCTGGACCCCACTTAATTTTATCTTTCATTTAATGAGGTAAGACACTGAAGGTCTTGGGGAATTTGGTTTTTTGTTTTTGTTTTTTGTTTTTGTTTGTTTGTTTGTTTTTCGAGACAGGGTTTCTCTGTGGCTTTGGAGACTGTCCTGGAACTAGCTCTTGTAGACCAGGCTGGTCTCGAACTCACAAAGATCCGCCTGCCTCTGCCTCCCGAGTGCTGGGATTAAAGGCATGCGCCACCACCGCCCGGGAATTTGGTTTTCTGACCGCTGTTAGGCAGGCTATCTTGAACCAAGCAGCCTGGCTGCTTTGAATGCTACATGGATGCTTTGAGGAAGCTACATTTTAACCACAGCAACTTACTGCCAAAATATAACTCTTGACTCCAGAAGGTTTGTCCCAGCCTGAATGCCTCAAACAGCTGCCCCAGTCTTTTTCTCTCTACACCTCAAATGATGCTATTGGCCATTTTCATCCATGCCAACGAAGACACTCCTCTGATGGCTCTGGAGGAGAACTATGACTTGCTTAAAGACAAATGAAATTTGCATGAAGGACAGTACCATGGCTCGGGGGAACATCTTTTCTGCTGCCCTCTGCTGCCTATGAAGCAGGCTGTTCACCCCACTTTGAGTGGAGTCAGTCAGGACTCAACCTCTGGGGTTGCCCTCAGTCACACAATTAGAAACAATAAGAGGCTTTTCCGAATGGCCCTTTCACTGCCTACTTTTGAGTTCTGTTGTAAGCAGAGAGGGCTAAGGTGGTGAACACTGAGAAGGAGCACCAGCAACAGCAAGCCCAGTAACAGCACAGAGGCAGAACTAGCAAGAGGGACAGAGACATGAGGCAGAGGCAGCAGAGGGGACAAAGGACGTGGACATGCAGAGAAGACCGTGAAGAACCAAAGACAGGACATTGCTACTGGTGTTCCAGGGAGTGGTCCAGTCCCAAGGACTTAGGGTCAAGAACTGTATGTGTCCCCAGTTACCGTCCAGAGGCCTGGGAGTGTCACACTTGGAGCTGCGACACTAAATGTTCCTGCTGCTGCTGAAAGTAGAGGATTTCACACACTGTCAAGTGCCAGGTTGCTGGCATTCAATGGCAGGGCAATATACCTCCCCTAAGGTTCTGGCCTCCATCATCTGGAGCCACAAGTTAACACTGACCCTGGGCCTCTACACACACACACACACACACACACACACACACACACACACTTGCTCTTGCATGCATATGCACACAACACACGTAAATGCCACACACACAAAATAAAACCAAACAGAAGCAAAGTTTTTTGTCAGGAAAGCTGCAGGTCAGTAAGAAGCCTTGTCTTAAAAAAAAAATAAAGAGAAAGACAGACAGAAAGAGAAAGAAAGAAAGAGAGAGAGAGAGACAGAGAGAGAGAGAGAAAGAGAGAAAGAGAGACAAAGAAAGAAAAAGAAATGGAAAAAAAGAGCACCCAAAACTGTGCTCTGGTTTCCACATGCACACTTACATGCATACACACACACCTACACACATGCACACTTACACGCGTACACACACATGCACACTAACACGCATACACACACACCTACACACATGCACACTTACACAAAGGTTTATATGAACAGTCTCATTTATCGCACATTTAAAGAACCCATTGATTGCATTAAGAAGCAGCTCCAGCTGACCCGTATAGTCGAGACGTGTGTAAGTGCACTCAGAGATAGGAGCAGGTCAAAATTTACCCATGACTCGTTTCTCAGGCCTCTTCTCAACCATTAAGTGAAGTGTGAGCAGAAATCTGTCAACTCCCAAAGCCACTGAGTGAGGTTAGACTTGTTCTTTCTCCACACATGAAGACAGGAAACTGAGGAACAAGTACTTGCCTCAGTTAGAGTCGTTAGAAGTGGGGATAGCGACAAACCTAACCCTTCATGGCATGACTGTTGTTACTCAACAACATACCCACGCAGAATGCCCAGAATGGGCCTTTTATCTGTTGAACAGGGGTTAGCACAATATAGCTCCGGGATCAACTTCCTCCCATTGCTTGATTTCCATAAATAAAGGTTCACCAGAATAAACCTCTGTTTTTATTTTATGTTAATTAAGTAATGATATGATTAAAATATAAAATATTTTGTTTTAATACTTACATTAATTATTTTATATTATTTATTATGTGTGTGTAAGCTAGTAAATGCAGAGGCCAGTTGCTCTCCACTTTGTTTAATTTTTTTAAGGTTTATTTTACATTTTTAAATTATGTGTATAGGTGTGTATCTGTATGGGCGAATCTTGGTGCCCTCAGAGGCTAGAGGTATCAGACTCTAACTTCAGACTGAAGTTACAGATAGTTGTGAACTTTATGATGTGGGTGTTGGGAACTGAACTTAGGTCCTCTGCAGAACAGTAGGTGCTCTTAAGCACTGAGCCATCTCTCTGGCCTTCTACCTTATTGTTTTGAATCAGGGTCTCCACTGCCTTGGCTCTCACCAAGTATGTGCCATATGGCCACAAGGATCTGCCTATCTTCCCCTTTCCAGCACTGTTATTACTACCATGCCAGCATGTTTTACACGGTGTGCTGGCTAGTTTTATGTCAACTTGACACAGGTTAGAGTCACTTGGGGAGAATGAACCTCAGTTGAGAAAATGCCTCCACCAAATTGGCCTATGGGCAAAAACTAGTAATTGATGAGGAAGGAGCCAACCTAATGTGTGCAGTACCACCCATGGAAAAGTAGTCGTGGGGGTGTATAAGAGATCAGGCTGAGCAAGTCATGAGGAGCAAGCCAGTAAGCAGCATTCTCCCATGACCTCTGCATCAGATTTCTGCTTTAAGTTTCCTCAGTGATGGATTGTGCTCTAGACCTGTGATAAAACTGAAACAAACCCTTCCCTTCCTACACTGAGTTTAGTCAATGGTGTTTTGTCACTGCAATAGAAACCCTCACTAGGACTCCCAGGTTCTAAGGGAGACTCTGGTCCTCATGCTTTCTAGGCAGGTACCTGCTTCCTAACCCATCTCCCCTTCCCCTGCACTTCTTATTTGATTTACTGACTCTCTGGCTCCACAAAGGCAGAGTCGAGAAGTAACTGCAACCTGAACAACATGACCTGAGAAACCCAATATAGTAAGGATCCCACCCTTTTAAAAAAAAAAAAAGTTTCCCAACTTCTGCCTCATAGATTCACCAAACATTCTTCTGATTGCAGGTTTCTCAAATATGCTACTTAATCATAATGTAGGAAATTCTAAAATCCTTCCCAAAGCCCCAGGCTCCAGAGCTAAACTCACAAGTTAAGACTTTCAGAAACTGCAACTATGCAGAAGCTGTCTAGGAACCCAGGACTCAGCAGAACTCCACCTGTGCAAAACAATGCCAAGAACGCTGTATCAAATATGCACAGAGCTAATCTCCACCCCTTCCCCCACCCCAAATCCCTTTCAAAGCAAAGGGAGAACCAGGACTACTCAAAGGGCATGAGGATCTGGCTTCAGGTTCAAATCCTAGGTCTATCTGCTCCATCTCCATCTTAGCCCTGGTGAAAGGCGAAGAGTAATCCTGCTCAGTTCCCAGGGTGCTGGAACACTCAACCAAGATCCTAAGCATGAGGTCCTAAGCAAGCTGCCAGCCGTCTGCTAACTGGTCTATGGAGCTTCATTGCTGGGGAGCAAAATCTGTGGATTTGTTTATGTATTTATTGACAAAGTCTCATGAATTTCAGGTTGACCTGAAATTCACTGTGTGTTGTGTGACAGACTTTTCCTAGGGAGATATAACAAACATATTTGCTAAGCCTAGATGGGCAAGCCATGGCAGACCAAAGTACAGATACCACCAAAGCCCAACTTGGTAAACCAGTGAGGTTTTGGGGGGGGGGGAGAGTGTTTTTGTTGTAGGATATTTTGATTGCACTGTGACATTCCAGACTGTCAATGACGTTTACCTTGAATCAGGGGGTGGAACAACTGACTAGCAGACTGGAATTAGCCATGGAGAAGCCAGCAATTTAGATATAGAAGTCACACAGGAAGAAAAGAGTAGGGAGGCAAGCAAGACTCTGAAGAAGTCAGATATACAGTACAGAGCAGGGGTAACCCAGCCATGTGGTAGAATGTAATAGAGAAAGCTAGGAAAAGTTCTGGACAAGGACCTGGATATAGCTTTCCATTTCATTGGAAGCTTCACCCCAGGCACAGACATCTTTATATCCAAAGAGTCTGGAATGATTGGGTCCAGGGAGTCTGGAATGTTTGGGTGAAACTTTCTATTCCAGGTCCCCTCCTCTGGGAGTTGCCTCAGTCCAGACTCCATCTCCAAGAAAGCCCGCCAAACAGTGACCCCTCCCCAGAGAGAGTCAAGACCACTCACCCAGGCTATTTAAACTGCCTCCCAGAGAATGAACGCCTGGTCTTCTCCATGGTTTTCCCAGTCTTCCTCCCCGCCCCCGTCCCCAGGAGCACTGGCATCCATTAAACCAGGGTTTTTTCTAATTCAGTTTGATTTGGTCTGATTTGAATTATTGTGTTGGTGGAGAGGCTTACCAGGACATAAAAACCTTTACTTTCTAGTCCCACAGTCTCTCAGGTGGGCTCATTTAACAATGTAATGTAAAGTTCTAGTCCTTAAAAGTCATTATTATAAACTATTTAGGATAATATAAAAATGCAGATTAGTAGTTAGCATCTATAATATTCAAACTTGCAATTATGTTAGGTCTGTTTTCAAGGTTAAACAGAATATTTTAGATAGATAGGTAGTCTTCAAACACTTCAGAAACCGTCAGAATATGGCATTTGAGATGTATTAAAAAACACTTTAGAATATGGTATTTAAGATGTTTTAATAACATAAGGCTTTTCATGACAATGAGACACATCTGCTCCTGGCAGCACCAATGTACTTCAAAAAAAGATGACAGGCATTGAAGAACCTCCATATGGAGTTTGCTTTCATTGTGGCAAAGTTAGCCATTGGACAAGAAACTTCGCTTGGCTGGACTGCTGACAGTATGCTGTCCAAACTAGACAAGCAGGACACAAAAGAAGGTGACTGCTGAACTTTGCCACAACAAGGTAGGAAAGTCCTTCAAACTTCCTGCTTGACAAAAGAGTCTGTCAGATATTCTATGCCTGTAGGACAAAGATAGATGCCCCAACCCTGCAGAGGAACTTTGGGTGATGTCCAGGCAGACAACTGTTTCTGTCCTTTCTATAGCTTTGGAAGTTGCTTGCTCTGCTCTTCCTATTACTCAAATAATATTAGATCCTTCTCAGATCTTTGATGGGGTTGAAGACTAAAGAGTTATAATTACAGTTTTCCTTGTTACCAAATTCAGAAAACAAACTTACATAAGAGATGTAAAGTTTATAAAGTTGAGAGACATAGAAGTCTAAGTTGTTTATCTAAGAAGACCTTTTTAGGTCTAAAAAGGTATTTTTAGGATTATAATACAAGCTATGATAAATGACTTCTATGTAAAATTTTGGACTCATTGAAATAAGATAGATAATGGAGCAATTCCTCCAAATCTGTCAAATACAAATGGAATGGACATTGTATATATAATTCTTACTATATACAATAACTGTTCTTATTGTATATAATTTTACTATATTAGAGTTAAAATCCTTCCTTTTATCAAGACAATACCTAATAATTGTTCTTATTGTACCTAATTTTACTGTGCTAGAGTTAAAACCTTTCCCTTTTTACTTAGACAGAAAGGGAGAAATGTTATTGGATATTTTGATCACACTGTAACACTCCAGACTGTCAATGAAGTTTACCTTGAATCAGGGGGCAACTGACTAGCTGACTGGAATTAGCAATAGAGAAGTCAGCATTTTGGATAAAGAAGACACACCATAAGGAAAGGGCGGGAAGGTGCAAGTAAGACTGAAGAAGTCAGACATACTCTACAAAGCGAAGGTATCTGGGCCATGTGACAGAAAGCAGATTAATAGAGATGGGCTAATTTGACTTGGAGAAGCTAGTTGGATAAAGTATAAGCTAAGGCCAAGCTTTCATAATTAGTAATAAGTCTCTGTGTCATTATTTGCAGGCTAGCAGTCCCAATAAGAAAGTACCAGTACAGTTACTTACTTAAATTACTTACAGGAATATGGGTCAGGGGTTACTTACAGGAGCAGAGACTTGAAGACAGGTGTGTCACGAAAGCTCGCCCCAGCATGGGTGGCAGCTCACAAAAGCTGAGAACCCGGAACACACTGCACAGCCTGCAGACAGCTCAGCAGGCTGGAGAGTGTCCTCTCCAGGTGCTTCAGATGGTCTAGACCTCTTCAGGCAGTTTGGCTGGTTTCTGCCTCTTCCAGGCAGCTGTCTGACCTCACAGTTGTCTTCAAACTTGGATTGCCCGAGTCCTTTTGGCAATTGGACTTCCCTTCCTCTGACAGGAGCTCTGAGCTTCCATTGCTTACGCTAGCAGGAGGGAGTCTAGAGAACCTGGTCGGTTTCAAGAACTTCCAAAGCTGTTTTGAGATGTTCAAATGAAGAACTTCCCTGCAGGATGTAATATTCCAGTCTCCGAGGAAACGGTTACATATCACTCAGATAGGCAAAGCCAGAAAGAAGACCAAGATCAAACCCGTTGCCTTGGAACTGTCAGAAGTTTAGAAGCAGAGTCACTTGGAAAGGGCACTCTCCAAATAGTTGAGCGGCCTATAGGCTGTGCAGTGTGCTCTAGGTTCCCAGCTTTGTGAGCTGTCACTCATACTGGGTGGGCTTTGGTGATGCAGCTGTCTTTGAGTCATTTCTGCTCCCGCAAGTAACCTCTCATCCACATTCCTGTAAGTGACCCAAATAAAACTCATTGGTTCATCAAGTTGGACTTCGGCGGTATTCATACTTTGGTCTGTTGTGGGATCCCTATCTGCAGTGAATAAGTGTGTGTGTGTTTGTGTGTGTGTGTGTGTGTGTGTGTGTGTTGCATCTCCCCAGGAATAGTTTTGTCACACAGCACTGGGTAGCAGAGAATGGCCTTGAATGTCTGATCTTCCTAGTTCTGTCTTCCAGGTGATGAGATTACAAGCCCACACCACCACTCTTGGTTTTCTGTGGTGCATGCTGAGCAAGCGCTCTGCAAACTGAGCTAGGTCACTGGCCCCTTACTTATTTATCTTTGAGGCAGGGTCTCCAGGTGTAATAAGAGGTTGGCCTGGAACTCACACTGACCCCACCTGCCTGTCTCCTGAATGGGTGATAGGTGTGTGCACGGCCGTAAGAGACTCAAAGTCGGTGGCTATTTTTGAAGAGGCACTGAATCCCATACCATTCAGCTGCCAAAGAACAAGATGACAATAAGGAACTATAGGTTATATTTATCATGATAAAGATAAGTGCAGGGAAAAAGTCGTCGTGTTAACATTGCCCAGGTTAGGAAAACAATCCAACAAGACAAGCATGTGCCATCACAGATAGGTCAAGCAAAAATCATGTGACTACAGAGGGTAGGTCTTAATCCTCTGGAAAATAACAGGCTAGGTGAACTGTATTGCTGGTTCCTAGACAGCAGTGACAGAATCAAAACTGTGTTGGGGAAGAAAAAAAAGCACTGTGCAGTCTGAGGGAAGTCGAGCCTGTACTGCTCTCAGATTGTATGGCAAAAGCATCAGTCAAGGCGCATGTGTGCTTTCTGACAAACTGTCAGTTTCAAACCATCCTTTGTCATGAGGATATTTCCAGATTTTCTGTGAGATTTACACAGAGTATTTTTTTCTATGTGAATTCACAAGGAAGATTAAGCTGGAGAATACAATGAGACTCACTCATGACTAGAACTGTCTACAGTAGCCGAAACATTCAAAAGACAACAAAACAAACAAACAAAAAGCAAAACAGTGCCTTCCTCTTTGTCTGAGTCACACTCTGCCTCCAGCAAGCTGGTGAAGGGTTAGTAAGACTGAGGCCATGGAGGTAGATTAAAAATACGGGTTTTTTTCCCCTCTCTGTCTTCAAAATACAAATTGAATTAATTTAACACAGTTGGAGCAAATAACTGTGCTATGTGCTCAATTTAAGTCTTACAGCCTCGCTGGGACAAGGTTCTGTGTTCCCAGTCTGGGACACATGGATTTCATTAGTTTATCAGGACCCGGGTTTTCACTTCACACATTTGAATGGAGCCAACTTAAGCATGTGTGGTGGCCTCAAATGCCCCTGTGTCTTCTGATGTATTCGGAAGCCACACTCTCCTGTTTTGAAATGCCCCTAAATACAGGATGGCTATTTGATATAGCCAATCACACCAAATGCCATTTTTACTGGACAGCAAGTGATTTCACTGAAACAGTCACACTACAAAGACGCTCCCCCTCTAAAAGAACATTTATCTGGGAACTTTAAAAAAATGCTAAAGTTGCAAAAGTTTATTGCTCTAACCAGTGTGTGCATACACATAAGTCAAATTCTCCAAGGCTATGGGTGTCACCACCCATCTGACAAACTCAGAAAGGTAGTCACGACACCTCATGTCACCCTACTGCTAGGGTGGGATGTGAACCCTGCCTTACTGATTTTTCCAACAGTTTTTTCCCCCTAATTCTTGCATTGCTAAGACGAGAACCCAGGGCTTTGCGCATGTGAGGCTAGTGTGCTACTGTCAAACTGTATCCTCTGCCCGGATTCTACTGTCAATTCTAGACCACAGCTCACCTCTTTTCTCCCCAGCTCCTCCTTCATCTAGCAGAATTCTGCCCCAGCACTGAACTTGGATAACGCAGGACCTGAGCTAGCTGTTTAAGCTCTGTGCCTGTGGGTGTCTGGCATTCTGGTCACATATGGCCCCTTCTGCTCTCTTGCAATGACTGAATTGATGGAATGGGCTCAGTCAGGTGCAACCAGGAAAAGCTAAGAACTATTCCTGGCCCCATCCATTGTGTGTTCCCCCCACAGACACTGTTGGCTGTTGGAAGCACCAGCTGGAAGATGGATGCTGGTATTTCCAGAAAGGCCTTTTGATTCAGGAGGGTTGTGATGGGGCCGCATGCTGTGGCACAGGCATAATTATTTCCAATAACTGTCTAGGCTGCTTGGTGAGTTGCAAAGCCTCCTTATTGCAGCCAAATATTTAGGGCTGATCTGGGAGGGTTTTGTATTCACGGCCCATGTCAAACTGCATGGCTGAAAACTCTGCTCTGCTAAAGAGTTATTCAGCAAAACCAAAAAGAATATTTGTCCTTGCTTCTTACAAAGGTTGCATTAGCAGGAGTACTTGTGGCCCTTTACACATCCCTACTGCTACACCACACAGGAAAGTTTTTTATAGATAACAGTGGAGGAGAAAGCACATGGCACACTGTAGGTCCGCTGTGAGCTTTTTCTGGAGGGATAGCCAGGCTCTTGCACTGTGAGTGTTGGGACAATAAAGAAGGGAGTCTTTTGGAGCAAAGTGGCAGCGTTTACCCACCTCTAAGCCTGCCACCCACTAGCTGTGTGACTGTGAACAAACCCTGGATCTTTCCAGTGCTAATGCCCACCTCTGTAAATGTGGGTAACTTCGGGGCGGGTGAGGATGAAGGAGACATTGTGTGAGAGCGCTTAACAGGCTCAGGGCACCCGTGGAGGTTGCCTGGATGCTGCTGGTGGAAGGCTCACTCTGTAGAGAGGAATGTTACTGTAAGCCAGTGTCACAGACTGATAATGCTGAGATCCTTCTTCTGACCATTGTTGCCCCTTCCCTGCAGACTGAGATCCAACTCAGGGCCTCGAACACGCTAGGCAAGCCTTCTAGCACACAGCTACACCCTGTCCTCAATTTAGTGTAGGTTCTGTACAGTAGCAAGATCAGGCAGTATTTTATCATTTTAACCTAACAGAAGCCGAATACAGCAGGAACTCTGATCACCTTGTTCAAAACACTTGTTTAGTAAGCAACAGAGTAACTTTTGGGAGCTGGTTGTATTATGCCAGAAGGTCATGTGAGGCAAGAATCAGCATTCCTAACAATGACTCTGCTTCTCTAGACAACACTAGAGCAGCATTGACTCTGTACTCAATAAACACTGGGTGATGTGAATCCAATCATAACCTTAGAATGAGCTTTCTTGGTCTTAAAGGGGTGGAGAGCAGGGATTCTATGGTTTGAATATGGTTTAAATATGTCTCATAATGGTTCATGTGTTGGAAGCATCGCTCCCAGTCTGGCAGTTCCGAGAAGTGGTAGAACCATTAAGACATGAGGCCAAAATGAAATTAGGTCCCTGGAGTCAAGGTGCTTGGAAGGCCTCAAGGAGAGAGTTCTTGCAAGAATGAGTTACTATTAAAAAAAAAAAAAAAGATGGATTTTCCCATTATGGTTTCTTATCCGGCCTGTGTCCTCTCTTTTTTACACACATTGCCTTCGTACACACAAGCATCTGCTGTCCACCCTGATGTCCTCATCAAAGCATAAGCCTAAGCCCACACAATGCTCTTACCTCGAGAATTCTGAACTGAGTCAACTTTGCCTTACATACTCCCCAGCCTCAGGTATTTCGCTATAGTTACAGAAAACAGACTAAAACAAGACCTACAAGGAATGAACATTTCAAGCCCATAGCTGAGCATGAGTTGATACTGTCGCCCTTGGATCTATTATTTATTGAGCCTTTACGGTTATGTCATCAGGCCTCAGGAGTTTGGTCCTTCAGTTCTGGTGAACACATCTAGTCTAAAACTTTTTAAAAACGTGTTTCGCACATAAAAAAGATTAATGGTTATAAATACATAGCCTAATAACGATTTCAAAATGAACACCCATACAGCATCACCCTCTCACTTTAAATGCTTCCCCTCCATCTCAGTCGATTTCCTGTTGCTTATCAAATACTCTGACAAAAAGAAAGTTAAGGGAAAAGGTGGGGTTTTCTTCCGGCCTTGCGGTTCGGATAGAGTCCATCATGGTGGGCAAGCTGGTCACATCACATCACAGCAAAGAAACAGAGAACGATGCCAGGGTCATCCTCATCCAGCCTGGGACCCTTTCAATGAAGGTGTGACCTGCATTCAGGGTAGATCTTTCCACTCCAACTAACTTACTTCAGGAAATCCCTCAGAGGAAAGCCTTGGACTAACCTAACCTCTTACCCAGAATCCCTCCCCAGGTGATTCCAGATCCTTCCAAGTTGACAACTGAAAACAGCCATCACCTTCTCCCTGTCCTTACAATGTCACCCATCAAAGGATTCCCCGAGCACATCCCACAAACACTGGGACTGGGCTGTTCTTTGGTACAGGGTGTCCAGTGTCCTGTAGACTTTTCTGAGAGCCCTGTCCTATGTCCACTAGATTCCACTGACATTGTTCCCAAATGGGGACAACCAACAAATTTCTTGGACATTGGCAAATATTTCTTGAGGACAGAGCAATCCCTGGTACAGAACTACCGCAGCATTTTAGTAATGATGTCTTAGGTTTCCTTTCTCCTTTGCCATGTGACTATACATCCTCTAGCACAATCATTTAGCTCTTCCTGGTAGAAGGAATGCTTTATCAAACAATTTAAACTGTTACACAACCCCTAAGCACAGCCCTCCATAATAGCCTCCTAGGCAGGGTGACTATGTAATTTACCATCCATACTGGAGGCACAGATATTAATCAGGACTGACCCAAGGCAAGTCAGCATGATCAACCTACTTCTAAGAACCCTCTGCTGTGAGTGAGCATTATCCTTGCAGCCAGGCACAATTAGGCCTCTCTTCCCACTGGTTAATTGTATATGAAGTGACAGGAGACAATTAAAAGCAGTGTATCCCCCAAGGGCAAAGTAACACAGCCCCAAATAAATAGCTCAGGGTAAGGAGTCGCACAATAGACAACTCATTTGGCCCTGGGCCTTAAGGAGGTGCGCTCTCCAAATAATCTCAGAGACCAACTTAAATAACTTACATGTCATTAGAATAAAAAAATTGATTTAAAATAAATGCCTTTGAAGATCTGCCCATACATGCAGAGCCAAGCATGGTCATCCCTGATAAGAGGGATTTGGGTGCATTGTGGATATTTAACTCATGTATGTACACTTTCCCCTCTTAGGGCTCCCTTGAAAGCAGCAGCCTCATATCAATTCAACTGCTCTATATTTTGATTTCATAAGCCCTGATATTGACCACGTTCAGAGGCAGCTGGGTTTCCTTTATACACATGAAAAACTATATTGATAACCTATTTGCGGCTGTACAGCTTAGCTCAACTTCTATTAAACAAGACATCAAAGAAAACAGGAGTCAGTTGTCTTCATTAGATCCCCTGTAACTCTGCAGAAACACCCGCCCCAGATCTTAGTGTACAATTCTCTTTCCCAGCAACTGTATTGATGTGACAAGTCACATGGTCTGGGTAGTTAGTTCTCTACTCCAGAATTCATTTATTACAGGAGCTTCCTCCAGAGAAGTCAACCAGACTGAGATTTCTTTATTTTTTTTCCTGCAAACTTTACAAAGAAAGCTTGCAGTTTGTTAGGCTAGAAGTTCAACATCATGTGATCCTTTCTGTTAAGCCTATGGCTTAAGAGATAATACAGTACGGTGGGAAGACTGGGAAGACAGAGAGATTCAGTGGCCACCTCTCTCTGGAACTGACCCAGGTCCTATCTGGGTCATTACACCATTGCCTTCCTAAGCTGTTGCCCCTATGACCAAAGCCCTTCACCTTAATTTTTAAAAGCCCTGCTTTTCTGTCCTGTATCCTGGGTTCCTCTTTGCATGGTAAGAAACCAGATCTTGAAATTATTTTTCATCTCTAAGCAAAGTACACCCCACCTGCTAATGCCATAAACCAATACACAGGAAAAGACATAGCGCTTTTGTGCTGTCTATGAAGTGTCCCGAATCCACTTAAAGCTGTATTTCCCACTTAACAAAACAGTACTGGTATATACACACCCTCTGTAGCAACGCATTTAAACTTCTGACAGTAACTCACAGTGAAGTGCCATGTTATGCAGCCCCAAATGTAAACACATCTCTCCCACCACCTAAATATTATTCAAAGTTCCATAAAGCCACAAAACTCTTATCAACTTATCGTGGAACCAGTCTCTTGTCATATAGTCTTTTGTTTGTTTGTTTGAGACAGGGTTTCTCTGTAGCTTTGGAGTCTGTCCTGGAACTAGCTTGTAGACCAGGTTGTCCTGAAACTCACAGAGATCCACCTGCCTCTGCTTCCCAAGTGCTGGGATTAAAGGTGTGTGCCACCAAAGCCTGCCCTGTCATATAGTCTTTTAATATTGGTTGTGTAAATAGAGCTTACGACCTTCATTTTGAAACACACTGTCTTGTGAGATAAGGTTTGGAAATTGAGTTCATAAGGAAGAACTTGTCTTTGCTTTTGTTTTTAGGACATTATCATTTCAGGAGGGCAGTTTACAAAAGAAAGTAAGTTTGGCCCCAAAATTACCAAGATGCTTTTTTATAAGAGAAAAATGCCATCTTAGGACATCTTTATGACAGACTAGGATCCATGTTAACTAGAAGAGAAGGTGGGGAAAAGCCCTAAGGTTTTAGAAATGAATTCACTGCCAAGAAAAAGATTATCTAAAACAAAATAAAAATGATAAGTGAGAGGTTGGGAGAGAGAGAGGAAAGGGGGGGAGAGGGCAGATGGAGGAAGAGAAGGCAATCATTTGTAGTGTAAGCTCCAAGCCTTTGCTTACATGTGCAAAGATAATTGTGCAATTCTGAAAATTATCGCAGACTGGATATGACAGTCAGGCATTTTTAGCTGCCTTCCATGCTCCCTGTTTGTATTGTCAGTTAGCCAAAATTTCCTTTCTCTTCCCGCAAAGGCACTGCAAAGTGTTAATTAAATCTCTGCCACCAAATGGGCAACCGGGAGTCCCAAGCTTTCCTAGAAACAGAGACTAGAAGTGGCAAATACATCTGAGAGGAGGCAGCTCTTCTCACACCCTGTCCCACAGTCTGGACTGGCTGTGAAGTTAGCTCCGCCCACACTTTGTAGGCTCAAATGTGATGCTGTACCTGCTACAATAGGTCCCTTAACTTTTCTGCAGCTAACACGGAAACCTGTGAATTTGCAGAGTTACGACTGGGGCAAGCATTTACGTGTCCTGAAGCCTGACCTTCTGAAAAGTCGGCGAACAACAAAAGCCAAACTTCATTGTGAATGTGTTAGAGGTAGATTTCTTCATTGTCCGCCACTGTCTTACCCAAATATTTTCCACCCATGTTACCAAATATAAGCAAATAAAGTGTTCGGTTAATACATGTACATTGTCCTGAAGAAATGACAAACCTTTCTAATATAAGAAGCCCCAAGGTTTTTTTGACCTCCTCTGGGAAATATATGTACCACTCTAAGATTTTTGCATATATATGCCTGCGGTTGTTTACAGATTAACCTGCTAGTGGTTTTGTAACATTGAACTAACTTGGGAACAAAAATATACAGAACTCTTGATTCTCCATCAACTCTTAAATACCAACTTAAATTTATGAAAAAGAAAAGACAAGGTGGCTATTGCTGATGGCTTATTTGCTTGTTCTTCATAATCATTAAAAGAACGTGACTGGGGTCCCTTCTAGTGACCTTGCTTTGCTAAGAAGCCTAAAATGAAATTAGCTGAGTTGGTAGTAGACTCAGTGGCACGGTTCTTAACCTCCCTCTAGGATTTGCCATCTCATGGGCTAGGCATGACGCCTGCAAACTGCCTGCCAGGCTGCCTGACACAGAGCTCCCCCGTTCTGTTCAGCATTGCTGCTGCCTATGGCAGATCAAAGAGCGGCTTGAGAGGGTTAAGGAAGGCGGAGAGGCTTTTCTTCCCCTCCAGACACTGGCTTTGGAAGTTCCTCAAATCCACTCCCATTGGGACAAGAATCAGCATGTCAGGGATTGCCCTGTAATCAGAGGATGTGTATCCTCTGAGTTGGCTGCTACATTTCTGGGGCAAGCTCAGGCTAACCCTAAGAATCATGCAGCTTTCCTGAGACCATGGCTGTCAGCACCTTGGCGTCTTCCTTCCTCAAGGGGCCACCTTGCAGTTGCGGCCCTCTTGGTACCAGCAAACACATCAAGTCAGCCCGCAAAGTTCAGAGGAGTTGGCTCTGGTATGTTTACAAGTCCTAGCAGATCTCAGGAATGTTCAGGATAATTATTACCGCACCCAGAAGCGCCCAGCCCAACCCTCTCACATCTGGAAGGAAGGAAGCGGCCACACAAAGGAGAGAGAGAGAGAGAGAGAGAGAGAGAGAGAGAGAGAGAGAGAGAGAGAGAGAGAGAGAGAGAGAGAGAGAGACCTCCTCCTGCCACTGAATTCTGATTTCGGAGAAGACTGGAGTCCAGCTCTACCCCTTTGTAAATGGGACCCAGCTCTAATCAGGAGCATCTTTAAGAGCGCCATGTAAAGGAAGACTTTGGCCTCTAGCCCAAACGAAATAGCACTTCTCAAATTAGGGCTAAATATGCCTTCTCGGGATGAAAATGAAAAGTAAAATACTCCAGAAAAATTGACAGGGAGAGGTTCACACGCACATAGTCTCTCCAATACAGGCGCATCTAGGTTGTGACATGCCAATTTACAAAGGGCAACCAGGCCAAACCCTGGGTGTCCTCGGCTAACGCCAGGGACCCCCTGCTCCTTCCAACGCCTCCGGAAGACAATTCCGGGCAACAGGGTCTGGGATTCAAATGTTCTCCCCCTACCTCCCACCAGAGCAAAGAGCGCACAGCCCTCGGCGGCGCGTTCTCAAACCCCACCAGCATCAAAGCTTTGAACCCGCCAAACTTCCTGTCACCACACCGCCAGAGCCACCAAAGAGCGGCGCCAAGTGCCTAAGAACTCCAGTCCAGGCTGCACCAGCCTGTGAGCCTTGGGGCGGGGCTTCCCGTTGTCAGGAGATTGGGGACCTTCTCTGCGGGTCCCCAACCTGCGCACCGCGCAGGGGGCGCACTCCGAGCCCCTGAGGTGAATCTCGGCCTCCTTCTCCAGTGACAGCGCGTTCCGACATCCCCGGGACAGTCGCCCACCTACCTGCTCAGCCGCCTCCTCCCTCCGGCGCGCGCGGCTGTCGCCTTGCTACTTTATTGTCTGCGCTGCGCTCCGCGCGGGACCCGGGGAACCCGCTCCACGCCAGTCCCGCAACTCCGCGGCGCACGGCGCCTTCCCCCGCGGCGGCTGTCTTCCTCTCGGTCCTCTTCCTCTCCGCCCAGGCTTGGGCTCAGCGTCGGAGCCACGCAGCCCAACTCCGCGGCGGCTAGCCGAGCGGCCAGAGCCCGCAGCATCCCCCGGCCCGGCGTCCTCACCAGGATCCCTACAGTCCGTGGATGAACCCGGAGCCGCCTTCCGAGTGTCCGCGCGTCCCTTGGTCCAGCCTCTGGCCGCTGTCAGCCCAGTCTCTCCACCTCTCTCTCTGTGCTGCCCCCGCCCGTCGCCTCTCCGGGGGCCGGGGCGGCCCTGCCAATGAGGCTCGGCGGATGCGCTGTTCCGGCCCAGTCATTGTATCGGGAGGAGGAGGGGGAGCGGAGCAGGGAGGGGGCGCTCGGCCCCGCGGTTGCTGCTCGCCTGGCCGCCTGCGCGCGCACAGGCAGCGGGCACCCAGCTCAAGCAGGTCCTAGGTGCAGTTGAAGACTTCGCCTCTCTGCATGGCCCTGACTTCAAAAAGCTGTGTGACTCTCGATTGCGCTTCCCGGATTTAGGCATCCCAGGACCTTAGAATAAAGGGAGACAGTAGAAAATGCAAGGTGTCCCCAAGGACTTCAGTGGGGCTGGAGAAATAACTAGATCTGAGACTCCTGCAATCTGATGGCTCTGAACGAAAGAAGAAAGGGAGTGCCTGATACTGTCCCACACTAGACATTTAAGATATGACATTTATTCACTCTGATTCAGGGGTGCCGTGTTGGGCTTTGTTTGAAGGCTCAGAGAGAGTCCTTCCAAACAGCTAATAGTGGCAGATCAGAGGTCTCAGTCTGATCTGATGCTGAGCTTAATGCAGTCATTTGGAGGAAGGGAGACCAATCATTCAAGATCCCCTACTAAGATATTTTCTCTGTCTAATCCAAATAAGTCGATAAGTAGAATGCCAAAGTTGGAAAATCTGGGCAGGAAGAAAGCGTGCCCCAAATCTCCTTAAATGACCACCCCCCAGCCCATTTCTTTACATACTTGCTGTTAATCCATTCTTCAAAGTAAATCCATTACAAAACTAATTATTGTCAACTACACAATTATATAGCTTTGTGTTTTATTGAGCAGTTATCTTTTGTGAATATTTAATGTTTCTGTAATGTTGAGTTTTGTCCCTTCCTCCTCTTTTCTTCCTTTCTCCCCTCCTCTCTTTCTTGACTTCTTTCTTCTGTTCCTACTCTTGTGCCCATTTCTTTCCTCTCAATAGTCCCACACAGGCTTTGAAGGGAACAGGACCTTGGTTTTCCTGGCCCTGACGTGGCAAGGCTGCTGATGGGAACGGGAGCAAACATGGAGAAAGTAAGATCCGATGTGACAGACACTTGAGGTGGCTTGATGTGTTGTGATAGATATTATACGTGCCTGGTGTAAGTTTTAATTAAATTTTCTTCTGGTGCTGAATGGACTGTTTGCTTTCCATTAAATAGGAAATACTGAAAGAACAGCTAACATTTGTTGAGTGGTAATTACTTGCCCCCTCAGACTTGAGCTGTGTAAGCAAATCACCTGACACCATCTCACTTCCCTCCCATCCCCCACCCCAACCCCTACCTGCCACCCCTGGGAAGATAAAGAAGCCCCAGCAACCAGGTCCACACCTGACTCATTCAGTGTCGCTGGGTATATGGACCTCTATTTTTGGACCTCTGTTGAGGAAGGACAGGAGGCCTAGAGGTCAGCTGACCAGTCTGAGATCAGAACCCCCCCTCCCCCGTGGAAGTGGTACCTATCTGTAAACTGTTCAATGGCTACACCTGTGTAAAAACAGTCCCCCCACAAACTAAGGTTCTGAGCCTTTGTTTTCTCCTAGGTGGGAGATATTTTGCAAATCAGGAGATCTTTTAGATGGTGGAACCTAGCTGGTGAAAATAGGTCACTAGGGGTGGGCCTTTGAAGGTAGTCACCTGAATTGATTTCCAATTCTCGGCTTCCTGGCCTATGCTGAAGTGGCTTTGCAGTGAACATGGCTATGCCTTCCCCCATGCCTTTTCCACCACGGACAGAACCGTCTCTCTAGAACTGTGAGCCAAGCAAATCTTCGCTCCTTTCTGTTTCTGCCAGGTGGTCAGTCAGAGTGAAGAAAAGTAAGAGTCTGCCGCATACCCAGAGTCAAGGAAACCAAGGGTTACGTTAAGTCTTGATATAAAGACGTGTGTCTTTCGTTTGGACCCGTCACTTCTCTAGGAGATGCTGTCAGAAAAGCATGGGAGGAAACAGAAGAGGAGCGAAATCATGAAAGGATGTGTGGTATTTGTTTTCAAATATACACACAATATGTAAATCTCTGTGTCTAATTAAATAAGGGTGGTAAGATAATCCAAATGGGACAGCATCTAGATAACAGAAATAATATTTTTGTCACAAAAAATATAATTAACACCTCTTGTAGTTTTTGTAAAATCAGTAAATATGTAACTCCATGCTGGGCAGTATGGCAAGCATTGCAAGGCATCAAATAAAAGATTTTTTTTCTTCAGAAAGTTGTAATTTAGTAGATATGAGGCAAATATTTATGATCAAAATGACAGCAATGAACATCAAGAACCTGGAATACAGAATTTCCAGGTGAAAGTCAAGGCCCAACTAACAACCTGATTACACAAAAAGAAACAGTTTTGATGCAAGCTTGTGCTAGAAATTTCTTGCCTTCCTTTCGAGCCCTGTATTAGGTTTTTCACAGCTTAAAGGAGTGTTTGGTATGTGTGATATGAAATTGAGCTACTGTGTTAATAAGGACATGGATATAAATATCCAAATTAGAACACCTCAGAAGTATTCATTTATTTGGGTTTTTTTTATTTATGTGTATTTATTTATGTTTGAATGTATATCTGTTTACTACTTTTATGCATAGTGCTCACAGAGGCCAGAAGAGGGTATTAACTCTCCTGGAACTGGAGTTACAGATTGGTGTGAGTTGCCATGTGGGTGCTGAAAATTGAACAGAGGTCCTCTGTAAGAGCAGCCAGTGCTCAGCCTCTGAGCCATCTCTCTAGCCTCTCATATAGAGATAGTCTTTGACAATACAACAAAGTATTTATGATAGGAACCGAAAGGTACCCACAAGTTCACTGCTCCAGATGAGAACCTTTATATAAAGGTATATATATATATATATATATATATATATATATATATATATATATATGTAAAGTCTGATTTATATATATCAGACTTTAAAAATACATGTGAAAATACGTATATAAATCAAATATTTTATTGATGGGTTGTGTCTTGTTCATACATACCAATTAGGCTTTTTGATTTTCATTTTTTGTTTGCTTTATGTAAAATATGAAAGGCAAGGTTACAAGAAGGTCATGCCATCCCTGCTGCGAGATTTTAATTTTAGCAAGTTCACACTTTCTAAAGATTTCCTGCTGATCACTCAAATTCGGGATAAAAGAACACTCTCATGTAACTAAAAGCATGCAAGTGAGCAAGTGTTCTTTGATGTGTATTGGGAATACCCATGCTTGGGCTCCCTGCATATATGGGAGGGCATTTAATTATGTACCCTAGGAAGCATCACTCCTATGGGTCCCATGCTAACCAAGGAGACAGAGGATGAGACAGAACACAGGGAGATGTGATGTGCTCAGGTCAGTCAGCTGTTAATTCAACTTGGTTGGCTCCTAGGTACATATGACTCGGCATGGTGGCCCCACCTGGGTACCATGCCTGCAGACCCCACCATTTGGGGCACTTGTTATTAGTGTAATGGCTTAGGCAACTCTCCACTGGTTTGGGGGTTCTCAAGAGGACTTAAAAAAAATAAAATATTGGCTTACGCTTGGTAGTGTGCAGCTGTAATCCTGTCTCTTGAGAAACATCATTCTAGACCAGCCTGAGCTAGGGAGAAAGTTAGAGGCCAGCTTGAGCCACAGCGTAAAAAATCTGTCTCAAAATTAAGATAGAACCATCACGATATTGGACATATCAAAAGCTGTTCTTGGAGATACTCTGGTTCAAGGTCAGTTGCTGTGTTTTCTGTCTAAAACACTTTTTAGGTAGCAGCAACTGCTGAGGGGGCCCATGGCAATCGAAAGATATACCCCAGGATCTACATAGGAATGGGAAAAAGACAAGATCTCCTAAGTAAATTGGGAGCGTGGGAGTCACAGGAGAGAGTAGAAGGGGAGATGGGAGGAAGGGAGCAGAATGAAGAAAAATGTATAGCTCAATGACAACAATAAAAAAATTATTTAGAGATGAAATATATATACATACATATATATGTATACACAAACACATACATACACACATAAACACACACTCTAGGCCATTTTGTCCCTTCCTTAAGTGCACCATGACATCATGCATTTCTAAGCTAAGCTCTAGGTAGACTCTCCATCCCAAAGACACAAAATGTACACTGTAACTAACAAAGGGTAACCTGCTCCTTGCTGCCTCTATGGGAGGTGTTCATTGTCCTAATGACTCCATCTTTCTATTAACCCCAGGGCCTTTTTACATACAGCAAGATGAGACCAAATCCCCTCTTTCCAATAGGATCTCCAAGGATGCTGTGTTTTTACACTCAAATATAGCATACAAATATTATTTCTAATTTTTGAGTCTGTGGTGTGATTTGAAGAAACATAAAATACGTGTTTTAAGTGCATGAACTATAGTGCCCTGAAATTAAAACAGAATATGAAAACTTAAATAATGCTGTTTAAACCAGGGTGGATATTAGGTTCAATCATGGGAAATTGCCTTCCAGAGTCAAATCCTGGGAATTTCATACTGCTCAATCTACTGGGAATCTGTGCAGCTTAGCTGTGAACACGAGCGTGAGCCATGGGGCTGCTCCTCTCTCTTGCTTCCATGCTACACAAGTAATATAACCGAATGCGAACCTCACAGAAATGCACATGTAACTGTCTTTTAAGGGTCTATCACTATGCCCTTCACATGTGAAAATGCTTTTTAATAATGCTCCTTTGCTACTTAACTGGTTGAAATGTCTTGGAGAGCAGCCAGTGCAGCAATCCAGCCCCTTATGAACTAGCCTGAGAGCAGAGTGGAGAGCTGATGAAATATTACATCGGAGTACTCAGGCAGCATCATCTTTCCCTCCAAAGGGCAAGGACACTCCACGAGACATAAGCAACTATCCTTTTACCGTTTTGCTGCCCAGTTACCTGATCCCAAAGATCCCAAACTGTATAGGGGAGCACTCAGTGATGTCACTAACAGGACTCATTGCCCTGGAGAGGCTACAGGCTAGCGTTAGTTCTGGCCTGGGTAGTAGGATTTTTTTTGTTGTCATTCATTCTAGGGTTTTTTGTTTTGTTTTGTTTTGTTTTGTTTTTTACTAACGGTTAACACTTGGAGATGTTAACCTAAGCATGTGGATTGGTAGGTGTGCTTAATTGTATTTGGAGGGAAAATTTCAGACCCAGATCCAGGTCACCGTTTGACACCATTCTATTTATCAGTTCTAAAAGGCAATGGTATAAATTTTATTTTTAATTGAAAAATGATTGCAATATTAAGGCACACAAAATAGTGTTTCAATATACGACTGTGATGTATAAGGATCAAGTCAGGGAAATGAGCATATTCGGTTATAATTTCTATATAGTGAAATATTCAAAATCTTCTCTTACAGCGCATTGATATACATAGTACATGTTTGCTAGCCGTATCCAACTACCTGAAATTCTATTTAATTGAAATTTAGCGGCTGGTGACCATCATTACACTCTCTAGTACTAGCACATACAGCTTCATTACATTCATTTACTTACTTTGGCAGGGTGTGTGTGCATTGCCCCACATGTGTGGAGGTCAGAGGACAACTCTTTCCCTTCACCACATGGGTCCCTGGGATTGAGCACAGGTGATCAGGCTTGGCGACACTAAGTTGACCCACTAAGCATCTATGGGACTCAACATGAACATTTCTATTTTCAGCTCCTCATTATTGCTGGACTTGAAACTCAGGAGCAAGGTCAGAGGGTGGTTTTCCTTTGGGTCCCAAGTTGTTGATAAGACTAGTTCCACTTCATCTAATGTGTCTTCCAGGACAATCCTTGCTCTTGTGGATGGTGGAAGGATGAAAGGAAGGTCTAAGAAGGACTGGCATGTGTGTAATAAAGAGTCTAATGTTCTTCTAGAATATTGAGCTAGCTTTCCACAAGCATGTCATGATCTCTTTTTTCTGATTTTGGGGGTAGTTCATTCAAAAAATTGCATTTTTGGGGGGGCTAGAGAGATGGCTCAGTGGTTAAGAGCACTGACTGCTCTTCCAGAGGACCTGAGTTCAATTCCCAGCAGCCACATGGACGCTCACAACTGTCTGAAGATCCAGTTGCAGGGGATCTGACACCTTCCCACCAATGCACATAAAATAAACCATAAAAAAATTTTAAAAATTGCAGTTTTCTTTTAAAACAAATCAAAGCAGAAGTTCTACCAACGTGGCTGTCATTTCATATGGCTCTATCAATTATTTTACATTACATGAGATGATTCATGTAAATAACATGTGTGATAATGTAAAAAAGAAAAGGAGGGCATGTTCTTTAGAGATTTCATCAGCTTCTTGTAGTTTTCTTTCAACTTTTGGCACGGCCAGAAGGGGTCTTCCAGTCTGTGCCTGACTTTGATACATCTTCCTTTAGGCCTGTTTCATTTGAGATGCCATGTTGACTAACACCAAAACCCTTTCTCTGATAAAACCTGAAGGATTTGGGAGAACTTCATGTCCAAGGGTGACTAAGTCAGATGCTTAGGACTCGACAAACACACACACACACACACACACACACATCAATGGGAGCAGAGATATTGTGAGTTGTGATTGAATTAGAAACATTGCACTAGAAATTCATGTGTTTGAAAACTTACTGGATCCCCAGGCCTTGTGTTGGAAAGTTGTGGAACCTTTAGTAAGTGGAGTGTCAATGAAGAAGGTGGGTCCCGGGAGGCCTGGAGAGATTTCATAGCCTAGTCCCAATTCCTGTCTACTCTGTGCTTCCTGACTGTGGACTCAATGTGGCCAACAGCACCTTATCCCTGCCACCATGCCTCCTTTGCCACTGTGGACTGCATCTCCCCAAAAAGCAAGCAGAGGAAAACCATTCCCATGTCAAGCTGTTTCCTGTCCCCTATGTTGTCACAATAAGAAGAGAGACAACTGAACCAAGAAGACCAGGATAAGAATGTGGAGACCACCACAAAGTGGAAACGTGCATTCTGTCCACAGGGTACCCTGCTATCTAGGTACCCCACTCCACCCCCTATTAAAACAGAAGCAGTCCATATTTGAAATTTTATTTTTTATTGAGTTTTATTGAGCTCTACAGTTTTTTCTGCTCCCCTCCCTAAATCTTCCTTCCCCTTTAACCCTCTCCCAAGTTCCCCATGCTCCCAATTTACTCAGGAGATCTTGTCTTTTTCTACTTCCTGTATAGATTAGATCCATGTATATCTCTCTTAGGGTCCTTATTGTTGTTTAGGTTCTCTGGGACTGTGATTTGTGGCCTGATTTTCCTTCCTTTATGTTTAAAAACCACTTATGAGTGAGTACGTATAATAAT
>JAQHUG010000079.1:2564366-2577917 GCA_028555095.1 Dicrostonyx torquatus
GGGACAGCGGTGGGGTAGTGGGGGAGCGGGAGGGCCTGGGACAAGGGGAGTAAATGTAAATTTTCCTTTTAACAATTAAAAAAAGGGGAAAAATGAATGATAACCCAGAAGGGATGGAAACAGAAGTCAGTGGAATGATTAGAGGCTAACTAGTAACATGCATTCAAACTGAGGGTCCACAAGTCAGCATTCACAGGGCTCTCTCTTCCCTCTTCAAATATTGTCACACTACTTCCTGAGACACTTCCTCCCCCCAAATTTATCCCAACATCTTTATCTACAAGAATTAGCAGCTCTTGCTTGTGGGGTTAGAGGACTGAAAACAGCCAAGTCCTGTAGATTTCACCATTACCCTGAGATACTGCCAGAAATGACATATCTCAGTAGAAATGAGATGAACACATTCAGCCTTCACGATCACTCTTCACTTCCCAGATGAATGTATCTACAGTCACCCAGCACAGAGGTAGGGTTCTAAAGAGCTCTTTGTGAGGGCCAGCTATTGATCCTCAGTTTTGGGTCTCTGGAGAAGATTTGGAGCCAGTTGGGCACTTGAGGACACAGAGGAATTGAGGACATCGGCTTTGTACCAAGTTGTATAGGAATGCTTCATTATTTTAAAAACTGGAACTGTCCCGAGTGTCTGCCAGCCAAACATCACGTGAGTGAAAGGGAAATGGGTATAAGATGTTTTATAAAGTGCCAAATCATGTAGTCATTTTGATTCCCTGCTTTGGATCAAGATCTGGATATTCAGAACATTTTCTTTTTCTCTCTACTATAGAAGGAATAACAAACTTAAAACACTGGCATAACACAATCATGTTGCATACACAGTAGCATGCAGATGTACCCGAAGCACAAACACATAACATAAATATAGCAAGGCAAGCAGCAGGGTATGGGGGAAATGAGGCAAAGTGGAGCCCAGCCTTTGACCTACTAGGAGTTCATCTCAGCTACAGCGATGAGACTGTGTAGAAACACAGACTGAGGCTTGCCAATTTTTTTTTTTTTTTACTTTTCAGAAGCCAGAAACTCCAATTTTAAAATGATAGCCTCAGATTTATATGGTAGCAGCCAATCCAAAAATCACTGTTAATCCTGTATGAACCAAACAGAATGTATCTGTAAACTAGATTTGGTCTTTGGGCTACCTGTTTCCAAGGCTGTTTCTGTGCAGAGATTGATCCATATCTGTCTTGCTGCCTTCCCTTCTTTCCCAAAGCCTTGGCCTTCCATTCTTAGGGCTGATGGACTGAAGTAGCCAGTGGCCTGGCACTATGATTCAGTGTGTCTTACAATGTTGAGGTTGGAGGCACTTCCCAAGCACATGAAGTGACAGAGGTGGAGTTCATGTCAGCCAGGACTGGTAGAATTGTCAAAACTGGGCTCGGAATCATCATAGTTAAGTAGGTTGAGTCATTACAAAACTGGAAAACCTATCACTTGGCATTACGGGGAATGATACAAAGCAATCAATTATAACAAGATGGCTTAGCACACTTGTTGCTTTGGCTGAGGACCTGGGTTCTGTTCCACATGCCCACATTGTGGCTCACAACTACTCATAATTCCAGCTCTAAGTGATCTGACACCCTTTTCTGACTTCCATGGGCATCTGTCATGCACATACATGCAGCCAAAACACTCAGATACATAAAAAATATCACTTTAGGCTACCATTAATGACAATATACCTTGACCTGTCTGTGCCAAGCAGTCTCTCTGAAGTGACTGTGAGTATCTCAACTATACGTTCAGAGGTCACACCCTGCTCTAGAGTCAACATTCAAAGAAACAAAGTGTTGGAGGTGCAACGTGGTTAATAAAGTGTTGGTCTAGGGTACAAGAAGGACTGAGGTTGATTCCTAGAGGCATGTACACTGCTTTTGGTGTACCAGTAACCTAGTACTCAAAGGTGATGACAGGATGATCAGCATTCAAGATCATCATTGCCTATGTCCTGAGTTGGAAGGAGCCTGGGATACAATACAACAGTGACACTTACTGTCATAGTTAGGGTTTCTATTGCTGTGATAAAATACCATGACCAAAATACAATTTGGGGACAAAAGGGATTATTTGGCTTACACTTTCACATTATGGTCCATCACTGAAGGAAGCCAGGGCAGGAACTCAAACAGGGAAGGAACCTGGAGGCAGGAGCTGATGCAGAGGCCACAGAGGGGTAATGTTTACTGACTTGCTTCCCATAGCTTGCTCAGCCTCCTTTCTTATATAATCCAAGACCCCAGTCCAGGGATGATACCACCCACAACAGGTTGGGTCCTCCCTCATCAATTACTAAGAAAATGCCTTACTGAAAAAAAAATGCCTTACTGTTGGATCTTATGGAGCCATTTTCTCAGTTGAGATCCCTTCCTTTTGGATAACTCCAGCTTGGGTCAAGTTGACATGGAACCAGCCAGCACACTTACATCTTGGCAGTAGCTAACAGCTGACTCATTAGACTTAATGCCTGAGCAGCAGTAGGTACTGGAAACCTGGCCAACTACCTGGGGTCCGTGAAATCATGATTCTCAGAAGAGAATGCACTAGTGCCATTAATTCTAACTGCATCCTAACTTATTCCTATACCCACAAACAATGTGGCTCTCACCCCTCATCAAAGGAACTTCTTACAATAGATGGAAACTATTACAAAGAAAGCATAACTGGCCAAAATACGGAAACTAACTGACCATGAAGGACTCAACACCACCTGGTCCATTTACGACACAACGCCTACACCTAAGGCTTAGGGAGAGGGTCAGGAGGGATGAGGACAAGAGACAGAGAACCGAGAAATCTGCTGAAATCATCTCTTAGAAATGAAAGGGGTGCTTCACCCATGATACCTCAGCAATAAGGCTGCCTAAACAAGGTCTGAAGGAGAACAACACTAGTAGACACTCTGACATGGAAGGTGACATTCTCATGTAACTTCACCCCTAAAGAAGGAACTATAGACATCTAAGGAATGCTGAGGGATGCTTGGTGTTATTCAACACCAAGTGGTCAGCCCTGAAATCATGTACACAAAAGCAACACTAAGCACTCAATTGTACCTATTTATGTATACACATATATATGTGTATGCATATATATTATATTATATATTTTTCATATGCATAAAGAAAAAGAGGCCGTGAATTAGAGAGGGAACAAGGAGGGAAAGACATGAGAGGTGTTGGAGGGAGGCAGGGGAAGGAGAGAAATGATGTATTACATTTTACTTTCAGAAAGGAAAAAGGAAGAACTGTGATACAGTGGAATCGTGTCTCACAAGTGCTGAATACTCAAATACGTGAACTTGAGCGATAGGAATAATCCATCCGGAGCTGGTGGTCTGGTTCAGTGATGAAGTGTTTGCCAGGTGGCCTGGGTTCCATCCCCCAGCACAGCAAGAGAAAAAAAGTCCTTCAATTTATTTCTTTACCTCTTTTCTCCTTTAACCTAGACTCCAGTTTCCATACTTGGCTCGAGAAACCGTAGACAGATTACACAAAACAACAGAGTTGGTCTTTGGTTCTTGGTCTTCCAGGAGTCTGAAGGCATGCAGGTGATCGATAGGTTTCCAAGAGCCCTGCTGAAGGAGACTATGCTTTTTCTCTTATTTCCTGGCTTTCGAAGATGACCCCTCACAAGATGAAACTTAATGATAATTATTAAAATAATTGTAGTCATAAATAGCTACCATTGACTGTATGCCAAACACTGAGCTAACCGCAACACCATTAAATTTTGTATGCATCCACTCAGTCTTCCTGGCAGTTCTTCAGTGCCTGACATAGTGATTGTTCCCATTTGACAGGGACAAATACCCACACCCAGTAAACCAATCTAAGCTCAGTAACAACAGGAACTAGATTCAAACTCAGTCCGCTGGTCTGAAA
Organism: Dicrostonyx torquatus; assembly: GCA_028555095.1. Lineage (NCBI taxonomy): Eukaryota > Metazoa > Chordata > Mammalia > Rodentia > Cricetidae > Dicrostonyx > Dicrostonyx torquatus. The sequence goes on from JAQHUG010000079.1 coordinate 2,568,266, forward strand.
GCTTGCATTACTTAAGGAAAATAGTAATGTTTATCACTTCATTGACTGTGGTAAGCACTGCTTTCTTTTGGGGGGAATTGGTTGTTTGAGACACGGCTTCTCTGTGTAGCCCTTACTGTCCTGGAACTCTCTTTGTAGACCAGACCAGCCTTGAACTCACAGAGATTCACCTGCCTCTGCTCCTGAGTTTGGGGATTAAAAGCATGTGCTACCACATTCAGCTTCTACTGTTTTCTTAATACTAGAAATTATCATAACAAGTCCTTCCAAGAGCAGTGCTCCTAACAGTGAGCGAAGGGTGAAAATTAGCCTGAGTACATTGAGTTTTAATATGGATGAGAACAAAGTATTTAGTCCAAACACCAAAGGACAGTTGCAGCAGGCTTGAGGAGGTGGCCAATACCAGTTCTCAGTCAGTCCTTAGACCAGGTGCAGTGTTGGAGACAGCTCCTTAAGAGTTACCATTGACAAGCTAAACTTCTAACTAGTCAGACAGCATCCATTCACCCTTCTTAATTGGTTTCCTGAACTGGCTAATAACTGTGAAGTCTGAAACTTTTAATATCTAATTATTCTGATATCATCCTGTAGACTTCTCTTGGGGCACGATTTCTTAACATCCTCAACTTTTCAACCACAGCCTTTGTTACTGAGAAGGCTGCCAAGCATGAGGCAATCATGAAAGGACCACAAGCCTCCAGGCCCACGGTTCTGCTTTTTCTCTGGAGTCAGGTTTAGGGGCTAACCAAATGGAGGAAATCTGGTAGACAATGCCATTAAAGCTGCCTCCACAGCCTTCTCATGGGTCTGCAAACAACAGAGATTACATTAGCATAGGCTAGCAAGACAAAGGCTAACCTTTACAGAGAAATAAGAGGTTGTTATGTTCTAAAATTCAGACTCCTCACGTTCATTTCCATTCTGAAAATCCTGTGTTGGAATCCTATCCCCCCACCCAATTGATGGTGTTGGAGGCAAGACTTGGGAGGTGATCCATATTCTTTATAAAAGGATATGTGGGGAGACAGCTCAGAGAGTAAGAGCATTTGCCATGCAAGCCTGAAAAATCACCAGAACTTAAAATTCTGCTGTAAAGCCTAAGTGCCTTAGGGCAAGCATCTGCAACCCTAGAGCATCCCTGTGGGGAGATGGGAAGCAGAAACAGGAGACACTCCAGGAGCCTGTGGGCCAGACAGCCTCGCTAAAGCAGCTGCAGAGCTGTGTCTCAGACAAACGAGAGGAGGATGACCAACACCCAAAGGTGGTCTTCTGGGCTTCACATGTGTGCTGTGGCATTCACTCACTGTGGCATGTATGCACCACAGGCAGGAACATGCACACATATATATTATACATTACACATACACACACACACACACACACACACACACTCAGAGAGAGAGAGAGAGAAAGTAGCTAGTCGGTCACCCCTCCCCCCCTGCAAGACAGAGCTAAAAGTTCTCATTTGTGCTGGCTTCTGGGTAATTGGGAAGAGTCAATTTTCTTTAACTGATAGATCAGTTAAACTCTAGTGGATGGTCCAACAGCCCTGAATATACGGGCAGCACAAACCAGAATCACTGAACTATATAAAGGAAAAAAACAAAATGAAAAAAAGGTGCGGGGAGAGAACGTGAAATTTAGAGAGACCAGGTGACTTGGTGATGAGAATAGATCTGGGAAGTGTTGGGGAAACTATGTGTTCAAAATAAATTGTAGTTTGTACTGCACGAATTTCCAAAAATTAGTAAGAATGTCATATTTTTTTTTAAAAAAAGATGTGATTAGCAACTCTCATTAGACACTGATCCTTGATTTGGACATGCCAGCCTTCAGAACCTTAAGACATCAGCTTCTACCACGTGTAAGCCCCTCAATCTGGTCACTTTGTTAGAGCAGCCTGAACAGACGGGACATTGGCCAAGGATGAGCTAAGACAAACAGAGGCAGTTCTTTGTTCTAACATGTTTGTCATAGTGACTCTTCCATACATTTTACAGACCCCTGCATCTAGCAGGAGGAGCAGCAGGTGTTGCTAACATGCTCCAAGAACACGGTTTCCTGGGAAGTGCTGTCTCCAGGAGACTGGCTGGCCTCTAGTGCGTGCGCTGTAAAACCCCTTTTATAAGGACCTGTGAGCAGAACAATAAGGCATAGAAGGTAGCCATGTTTGGGGCTCCAGTGTCACCAAATCTCCATAAACCGATCCTACTAAGTAATCAGATGTCGCATTAGCACACGTTACGTTGGCTGGGTTCCCGCCTATTTACTGTCTCCCAGGAACCATATACAAAGAGATTTATGTCCTTCATCTCTCCCCTCCAAAGAAAGGCAAACATATTAGAACTCATTTCTGTAGCTCACAGGATTCACAGCTGGGCATGGCTGGTGATTGCTCTGTTCCTCCAGTACTGTGAGAGCACTCACAGAAGAAGCTGGGCATGGTGGAGCTCACCCGGCAACAGGGAAGTGGAGACAGACGGATCCCTGAAGCTCTCTTCTGGCCAGCCAGCCTAGACTGACTGGTGGGAAGCAAGTCTCAGTAAGAGGCTGTCTCAAAAAGCAAGGTGGTGGAAGGGTCCAAGGAATGGCTGGAGGAAGACTGCAGACTCAAATATGTAAAAGCAAATATATTTATTAGTATTCCAGCATGCACATGGGGTCATCCACCTGAACAAAATGGCGACAACCCTGAGAGGTGCATGCAGGCTCCTTTTAAGTTTTAGGGACAGTCAGGCCATCTTATACACAGTCGGTTAAGCAAGCAGAATACTTTTAATTGGCTGAGGTTTAGTCTTATCATTTTTGAACACAGTCGCCCAAGGTTGGGCAAGTCTGGGCGTGACTCAGAAGGGGCTGCTGGATTTGTCCTCGGGACACTGTGAGGTTGACTTGGGCTTTATACTTGTTCTTTCGTTGTCACTGTATGCAAGGGAATTGTGGATAAATGGCCTTTGTTGAAAGAGACACCTGTTTTGCCCTTCCCAGAGAGATGAAACCTAAATTCAGTTGTGAGAGCAGGAGAGCTTAACCCCTTCAGTGGGAAACAACATTCAAGGTTGACCTCTGGCCTTTACACACATGTGTACAGGTACCCCACACAGAGACTTGGGCACACTTACACACTCATAACACAGAAATGAGTGTGAACTTTCCAACACCCTTACCCCATCTTCTTTATTAAAACCCTTTACTTTAAAACCCTTTCCAGAAAGACCCCACAGACACGACTCTGTCATACCCGATGTGTGTGTCTGGTTCTTTTGGTCCCACTGTTGTCTGGCATTCTTGTGTTCCTCTTTCCTTCTTATTCATCTGTAGAATAGTTTGAAAGGTTATTTATGGCTCCAACTTACTTTCCTCCTTATTCTTCCTGCTTTTCTAGGCCTTTCCAGTAGACCCACTTACTCGGCTATCTTTGATAAAATGAAATCCATTTCCATTTCCTTCTTAAAATAGCTGTGTTAGATTTGATCTATGAATCCTTTTAATTCATTGTATATTTCCCAGGGATCTCAAATTCATGTGCTGCTAACCCCTTCAAATATTAATTCTCTTCTAGTCACACAGCAAGTGCATACCCATATTACTTCACAGTTCCGACTTTTGACCAGCCATGGGAGGGCTTGTTCCCTCCTGACCTTTCATGGGTTAAACTGAGCCCAGGGATCTATACAGAGCTCATTCTTCTTGAATTCTTCCCTTGCTGGTGTCTTTATTTCAGTTTATGGCCTTTAGTAGACAAAATGCTTGAAAGAAGAAGTGGTCTGCACGCAAGCAGACAAACTCTAAGCACTTGGTCAGGAAGGAGAAGGAAGCGTTCAAGCAGCAATGTCGTCTGGACATTCCTGTCTGTCAGCAGTATGATTGCTGGCACAAGCGTCCAAGAAGCAGTGAGGAGCAGAGACAGCCCAAGACGGGAGGAAGCACTTCTGCCGGAGACCAGTTCTTTATATAGACACCTGAAACAGAACAGAGGACCAGTTGTTCTGGTGGCAAAAGGCAAAGTTCTTTATTCAGATCATCTTTTATATGTATTGATTACATAAGTGTCATAGATAGGTATCGATGGTGATACAATCGAAACACTGATCTCCAAGACAAAGTGATAGACTCGAAACAATGATCTCCAAGATAAAATGATATCCAAAACAAACCCTAGCCCCTACAATATCTCTAGTATAATTATCTATTGATTAATGACTTTATAACACACTTCAGTAAGAACAGGGCCACTTCCCTAACAGTTGTTCCTAAGACTTTATGTTTTACGCAAAGCATTGAGAATGTAGACTTGAGAACAGAACATACACGAACCCTTTCAGGCATGGTACGTTGTCCCCAAGCAACCCCAGCAGCTTCTCAACTGCTGCAGGCAGCCACACACTTCAATCATGAAAGCAAATGCCTTTGTCCTTCCTCAGAAGCCAGTTTTGCCTACTTCTACACGCCCTGTGGCAATGTGCTTGTGCCAACAAACTGGCTTTCCCACAATGACTCAAATGTTGGACACACACATTATGAGAAAACATGAGGCTTTATTCTAGTGTGTCCAGTCTAACCCTGCGTATTCTGCCTTTGCTTTGAGCACTGTCTCTGTGTTCAGAACTTACTGTTGTTGTTTGATACTGCCTTGTTGGGGTAACTCAGATTGGCATGGAAATCATTAGTATGTGGCTCAATCTGGCTTTGAACTTTCCACCCTCCTGCTTCAGCCTCCTGAGGACTAAGATCACAAGTATGCACCACGACATGCAGATCTTACATGCAACATAAAGATTTAAGGCTTAAATGTTGTGTATGGGACAGGTGTGTGCCTATGTGTACAGGTGCCCCAGGAGAGGACACCAGATGCTTTGGAGCTGCAGTTGCAAGCAATTGTGAGTCTTTCAGTGTGGTTGCTAGGAACCAAACTCAGGTCTTCTTCAAAACAGTGGGTGTTCCTAATGACTGAGCCCTTAAATCTACCTTTAAAATATAAAATTCAGAGGACAGACTTAATCATTTTCACTTACTATTTTCTGTTTGTTGGTCACACACTCATTTACTCTACAGATGTTTAATGAGCTTTTATCTTCCAGTGTGGAGGTTTGAAAAATTGCAGAGCCACGGGCCTAAGGATTCTAATGCTGTTGATCTACAGTGGGACTCATGCTTTGGTGTTGTAAAATGATTTCCAAGTGTTCTATTGGTTAAAACTCAGTATTAGGGCTGGCAAGATGGGTCAGTGGGTGAAGATCCTTTCCTCCAAGTTTGGTTCCTGAGAGCCACATCATGGAAGCACAGGCCCGACTCCTGCAAGTTGTCCATTGACTGCCACACATATTTCAAGCACACAAACATACACACACAATAAATAAATATGATTTAAAACAGTAACAGTGTCTATAGATTTTTTTCCAATACATGTGATTATTTGAAGCATTATAGTAGATCTTTTTAAATATTAAGGGTAGATTTGCCTTGGCATAGATAATAATAGTTAATTGTTATTAATGTTAATATTGTTACTTAACGCTGAGGGCCATGTGTACTAATGCACGTCTTATATAACTGCTTACTTAATTTCTACATCAATCCTGTAACCCAGGTACTTCCCGTGTATGGGGGGAGCATATGTGTGCTTTGGTGTATGTGTGTAGTGTATAAGTACATATGTGTGGGGCTACACAGTTCCAGGAGCTAGAGGAGGATGTAAGATGTCCCTCTCTGTCGCGCTCTGGTTTCACTCCCTGGATACCAGGTCTTCCACTGTTTTCAACTTGCTCTTTTTCAGCTCAGCTGTCTGGTCAGCAGGCTCCAGTCATTCTCTAGCTTCCTCCTCACCCCAACATAGCGCTGGGGCTACAGAGAACAGCTAGCTTTCTGTGTGGGTGTTGGGGATCCAGACTCAGGTCTTCAGGTCTGTGCAGTAAGCATTGTCACTCGCTGAGCCAGTCCACCAGCTTTTTGTTTCCTGTTTTATGTCAAGAAATAGCTCTCTGTAGGGTGTACCTAATGCCACAGCATAGAAATGATTTAGATATTGGGATTCAAAGTCTCTACATCTGACTTCAAAGTCACATTTTACAACTGTCTATTCACACAGCTCTTTAAATATGCCTGTAATTTTAAGGATAATCTTTTCCAGAAAGCAACTCTGAGACTTGGTGGCATTCCATCTTGATGTTCTCAAGGAGAGTTTCAGCATGGTGAAATGGGGTCTGGAGCTCTTGCGAGACAGGACCACTGAAAACTATTCAGTTTGCTTTCTTCCTGCTTTCTTGGTCACGTTCTGATTTATAAGTCTGGGGACCAATAATGCCGCAACAAACCAACAAAATACTTGACTCAAGCAACCGAAGCCTTTATTTTGGTGCACAGCACACATCCCGTCGTGGTGCTGAGGCTGGAGGTGGTCAGCCACATGGCACCCATGGTCAGCAAGTGCGGAGAGATGCTGCTGCACAGCTCGCTTTCTCCTCGTTCTGCAGTTCAGGGCTCCAGCCTGTGGGGTGGTACTACCCATGGTTAGGTTGGGCCCCTTCCTCGTAAATCAACCCAATATAAAAATGCCCTCACAGACATGCCCAGAGATATGTCTCCCGGGTGATTGCGGATCCTATCAAGTTGATGATATTAACACAGCACAGTACACAATGGAGCTGATAACGCATGAGCACAGCTGGTTGTAAAGATGAGTAACATCCTAAGTCGAATCAATCACAGTGATTGATGACATCTCGTGAGTGTGGTTCTTTCTAAGGCAAAGTAAGCTGGTAAGAGAACAGATGCTCAAGGATCACGTTCTGTGACATTTCCTGAAGAGGTGTGAACAAAACCGACTATTCAGCTAAGATAGGATACTGGTGACAGATCACAGGGACAATTCTAGCCCAGTGCGGTGAAAATGAGTTTACTGGGATTCCTTACAGGAAAATGGATGAGGGGTCACTGACTGGAGCACACGTGACTCAAAAGCAGCTCTAGAACCAACAGACCTGCCCCAGAATAGGAGACAACTCACAAAAGCTGCATCCCTGGGGCTCCCTGCGTGACTTGGAGGCAGCTAGGGTCGCAGACTCTCTCTTGGCTTATACTGTACGGAGGGGCACTGCACATCTCCTCGGGAGCTGCATTTGTTTCCCAGGCCAGGAGTGTTTTGTTTACTTCCTTAGTCTTAGGAAGTTTCCCTTTACCCTCCGGGAAGGAACTAGCTACTCAGTATGATAGTGATGAGCTGTGCACCCTGCAAGGAAAGCAGACAGACAGAAGGAGTTTGGACACTTACTGTTGCAGTTTGAAAGTAAACGTCCCCCATAGTCTAGTGCATTTAAACACTTGGTTCCCCAGTTGGTGGTGCTGTTTGGGAGGTTTAGGAGGCATGGTCTTGTTGGAGGATACCCTAGAGGTGGGCTTTGAGAGTGTAAAGACCCCAGCCATTTTGATATCACCCTCTCTGCTTTCTGCTTGCAGGAAGTTGTGAGCTCCCAGTTCGTTCCTCCAGTCACTCTGTCTACCACCACACCTGCTGCTCTCCCGCCATGATGATGATGGACTCTTGTACCTCCAGAACTGCAAGCCCCAAATCTGTCTCTCTATAAGTTATCCTGATCACAGAGTTTCATCATAGCAGTAGGAGAGTAACTAAGTCAGGCACCGAATGCTGCTCCAGAAGCCATGCTGTCTGACTTTAATTACTGCTCTTGCATTTTGTGAGCAATCCAACAGAGTCGTTTTTATTTGCACACAATAAATTTCTCCTGCTTTAATCCAAACAACCCATGACTAAGTTAATAACCGTATTTTGGAACACAGTAATTCTGTGATCTTGGACTCCCTTAGCATGGGTGACATTACATTCCCAAAGATCCCCAGCTTGCTCCACCAGTGTGGATGATTGTAATTGCAAATGACAGAAAACTTGAAACCAAAGCAGCTTCAGTGAGAAGGGAAATTTCTTTGGCTGTTGTCGCTAAATCACCCAGGACTTGCTTTTGGCATGACCTAATGACACCATCAGGAAAGTGCCAGTTGTGTGGTTGCCGTTGTTTTATTTTTTTTTCTCCTCTCTCTCTAGGACCTTTATTCTGATGCAGTTACTATAGTGGCAAGGACAGCCACCAGTGACTCTCGGAGTGTCTCCTACCGGTTTAGGATCCTGATGGGAAGATAGGACTTCTGTGCTATGAGTGCCAAGGAGAGGCCCAAGCCTGTCTCTTGCTGGCTTATGCTGGGATCCCAAAGTGTCCTAGTTAGGTTTCTGCTGCCGTGATAAAACACTGACCCTAAGCAGCACCTTGAGAAGGAAAGACATGACAGCCCATCATTTAGAGAAGTCAGGGCAGGAACTCAAGGCAGGAACCAGGAGGCAGGAACAGAGCAGAAACCACAGAGGATACTGCTTACTGGCTTTCTCCTCCTGGCCTGCTAAGTTACCTTTCTTACATAGCTCAGGTTCAGCTGACTATGAATTGATATGGCCTTCCTATATCAACCATTAATCAAGAAAGTGCATAATAGATATGACCACAAGCCTTTCTGACAGAAAGAATTCCTCAGTTGACATCCCCTCTCCCAAGGCATGTTTAATTTAGGTTTGTGTTAAGTCAACGAAGACTAACTATGGCACACACCCATCCCTGAATCTCTGTGGTTCAGGAGACAAGGGATTTCCTGGGATGGAAACTGGGTAGCTCTGCCTGATGCTACAAAAGCAGCAATTTCTCTTGAACCATGAGATTGGAGCAAAGCTTCCAAAGGGGTTGGTTAGATTATTTCCAGATTAAATTTTTGTACAAAGAAAAAAAAAATGTCTGTTAAAAAAAACTCACCTGTTAGTTAATTTCTGAGTTTATGATTAAACTAATTTTCAACTCAGTTCACCATTATACTCTGTGTGTGTATGTGTGTGTGTGCACATACATGTGCTTTCATGTGTGTGTGAATGCATGTACATGTGTATTTGAGCTATGGAGAACAGAGGTCAATGCTGGGTGTCATTCCTCAGATACTGTACCTGCTGGTTTTGTGTGTCTGTTTGACATAAACTAGAGCATTCAGAAAGGAAAGAACCTCAGTTGAAAAAAATGCCTCCATGAGATCTAGAGGTAAGGCATTTTCTCAGTTACTGATCAGTGTGTGAGGGTCCAGCCACGGCAGATGCTACCATCCCTGGGCTGGTGGCCCTGGGTTCAAAAAAGAAAGGAAAAGAAGAAAGCAGGCTGAACAAGCCAGGGGAAGGAAGCCCGTAAGCAGCTACCCTCCATATCCTCTGCCTCTGCTGCAGCTCCTACTTCTAGGTTCCAACTCTGCTTAAGCTCCTGTTCTGATTTCCTCCAATGATGGACTATGATCTGTAAGTACAAGCCCAATAAACCCTTTCCTTCCCAACTTGTTTTTTGATCATAGTGTTTTGTAACAGCAATAGAAACCCTAACTAAGACAGGCACTATCCACCTTGTGTTTTGAGACAAGTTCTCTTAGAGATGCGAAGCTCACCATGTAGTCAGGGCTCACTGGCCAATGAGCTCCAGGGATCTCTTATTTCCTCAGTCCTGGAATTATAAGCATGCACCCCATGCCTGGTTCTTATTGTTACATTCCTAATTTTTGTTGTTTCTGCTTTCTTCATGGAATTCACTGTTGACAGGGGTTTCTGTCCCACCAGTCC
>JAQHUG010000079.1:2579732-2598523 GCA_028555095.1 Dicrostonyx torquatus
CACACTGGGTGTAGCTTGAACATATGAGACCTCAAAGCCCACCCCTTTGGTAACAGACTTTTAATAAGGCTATACCTACTTCAACAAGGCCACACCTCCTAATAGTGCCACTCCCCATGGGGGCCATTTTCTTTCAAACCCCCACAGCATGCCTAACTGCTTGGGTTTTAGTTGATTCCAGATGCAGTCAAGTTGACAACCAAGGTCAGCCATCACAATATAGAACATTAACCATCCTTTCCTTCTTGAGTCTTCGAAACATTTATGGTTCTTCTTGCTCTTGGCCCGTCTATTTCCTGCTTTTTTTTTTTTTGCGATTTCTTCATCCCTTCTAAAAATTTTAGATATTGTGGTCCTCAAGATTCTGATCTTATTCTTCTGCCCTTCTTACCTCTTCCACACAAAGTCAATCTATATGACCTCTTCTGAGGTGGGCAATCACTGGGCATGGCTTAGCAGCCTGAGACTTTTCTGAGCTTGGATTATGCACATCCTCTTCTAATAATGCACTGGGTGGCCTTGCTCCTTTACCTGCATGTACTATGTACTCTCGGCAATGTATCTAGCAACCTGGGACCATCCACCTGCAGCATTCTGTAGTTGCAAACCCTCTCTATAAGCAATGGGATAATTTCCCCTCCAGACAGTGTCTGTTGGACTAGATCCCCAATGTTTCCAATTATGGCAAATGGAAAAGCTCATCTGTCCCAAACTAGTTTTGAGTACACATGTAATGAGGCAAAACTGTGACCTCATGTGAACTTTTAGGGAGAATTCCCTATTTTTCCATCTTGTCCTTATGCATTACTGGGCATGTATATGATGGAAATAGAAAAATATTATATAATATAACGAATCAATCAAAATGCAGATTATTGGCTCTGCTGCACTCCTTAGCAACTAAACTCTTCTCTTCAATGCCTGAAAGGAAGCCCTAAATGATAATGTGGCCCTTAAGCCTCTTCACTCATGTGGACTGCTGCCCTTCTCCAGTACACTCTGAACTGTTCTAGTGCCTTGTTTAAAATAAAGTTTCTTTGCTACTGTAGGAACCTTTGTTTCAGTTCTCCAAGTAGAGGCCAAGAACCAGGACACACCCAGCTCAGACTCTCATCGCAAAACCACCTCTACTTGCAGATTTCCTGTACTTGATGTCAATCAAAGCTGACCCCTCTTTAGAACATTCCAGATTTCCAGACACTTCTGTATGTCTGGCTGACTTCTGTATGCACCAATCCCTACTCATTTCCAAGATACCATCTAAATCTGAATTCGGGACTTTCCCAGGAATCCTCCCCAACTTCCTACCATCACCCCAGTGCAGACACTTCTCTCCTGAGCAGCCTCCCCAGCCATCTATGACTGCTACCATATTTGCCAGGCTCATTCCAAACACATATTCCTCTATGGTCCTCTATCGCCTTCAAGGTGTTAATAAGCAAACAGTAAATATTTTAGGCTCTGTGAGTCAAACAGCAGAGTTAAAGGCGCTATGCAGGTACTTGTGTAGATGTATGGAGGAGCTATTTAAACCAGTAAGATCACTTTTGTTGGCTGCTCGTGTGCATCTGCATGGCCCTTCTATTCTCATTTCTTGCCTCCCTCTGCCTCCTGCTCTCTGCCCAGCTTTTTGGGTCATGTTCCACACTGTTTCCTGCCACTCTACTTAGCTGTTTTTCTCCCTCTGCCTGGCATATTTCCCCCTGCTCCAAGTCCACACCCATTGGCTACTCTATTCAAGGGCTCTTTGTCTTGGAAGATTCCTGCATTTCTTGGTAACTTTCTTGTATCTGCTCCCTTCACCATCTGTCTCACGGAGTAGCATAGCTATTTGATTTTGGTCTGTAGCCTGAACTACATGTTAATTCCTTGATAGGCAAACCTAGATCATACTTTCCCTATATCCTCAATAATTAGTATAGGGTTTGGCCCAAAGCTCACATTTAATAAGTGCTGAGTGATATGCAATTACCATACTATTCATCTTCCTTAATATCTGAAGAGTATTGAGTTATAAATAAATTTTCTGAGATACTAGTATCAATCTTAACCATGTACAGGGTCAATAGCCTATTCCTAGTTGAGAGATATCTTTCTATTTTAATCGTCTGAGACATATATATATATATATATCCAGTTCCTTCAAGCAGTGCCTAACTCTCATAATATCAAAGTTGCAGATTCACTAGCTGTCAAACTGCTGTTGAGTGGCAGACAGTATCTCCATTCCAGGTGCTTATTTTTTTTCTCAGATCCTGTCCATTTATCACAAGAATCTGTAGATGTGAGACACAGAAATCCATCACTCATGGCTAGAGGAAAGTGTTCAACAAATAAGCCCATAATGGGGAGATCAACGGCACGCTCCATAGCAAGCATACAGCATATGTAAAGGAAAATTTAAGCTATGTGATAACACAGAAAAATAAACACAGGGAGGCTGAGAAAAGTTTGTCCATAACTGGTGTAGAAGGTCCTTCACTATTTGTGCTGCTTTCATTGGTTGAACAAAAAAACTGCCTTGGCCTCTTAATAGGGCAGAATTTAAATAGGCGGGGAAGGCAGAACTGAATTCTGGGAGGAAGAAGGCAGTGTGAGAGACGCCATGAAGCTCCTGCCTGAGACTGAAGCTGGTTAGAATCTTTCCCAGTAAGCCACGACCTCATGGTGTTACACAGATTGGTAGAAATGGGTTAGATCAGGATGTGAGAGTTGGCCAAGAAGAGGCTAGATATAATGGGCCAGGCAGTAATTTAATTAATACAATTTCTGTGTGGTTATTTTGGGGGCTAAGCTAGCCAGGCGGTCGGGAGCCGGGTGGCCAGGACAAAAAGCAGGCCCACTCTCCTCCTACAACACATAACGTCAACCATTAAAGGCAGCTACTGATTAAAACAACCACATGGATAATAATCTTTTTTCTATAATTTTTCTTGTTGCTATGATTCCACTCATGCAACTCAATTTTTTCCTACTATTTAGCATCTGCCTACAGTATTCTTTTAGGCCCTTGAAACTCCTTAAATTATTACTTAATGCTCCACTGGATTGACATTGTCACTGCTCCTTTGGTGGAAATGTGGCATCCAAAAGAAAACAAGGTAACCTAAAGGCCTTCTTGAGTTTTCGAATCCTCTGACTCTGATTCATACATTAGTCAAATTTTTTATTTCTTTATTGACATAAGCAAGAAATTGCATGCACAATTAGAAATAGGACTGGAATAAGTGAGGAGGCTATTTCATTTGTCCCTTTGTTTTTCCAGAGAAGAAAATGAAGACACAGAGAAGTGCTGATTTGTCCTGGAGGCCAGAGCCAGGGTTCCACTGCAGTCAACACAGACCTCTTTCCAAGAACCCAAGTCCAAGGCCGTGCTGACTCAGGGAGAGGCTGCAAGCTGGCAGCATGTTGAGCATATTTCTTCTCCAGCCTGTCAGCGCCATTCATGTCCAACTGCAGAAGGTTATGGTGCCAGTTCAGTGGCATCACCTCCATGCCCATCTCGGGGTTTCTGCAAGATAACCAGCAAATAATCCTTACCTCTTCCTACAGCTTCTTCCCAAATATTGTACTTTATGAATAAATTGTGGAAATAAATATGCATTATTTATCCTGTGTACATATTGGAAAAGCCACTAATTAAATCCAGCTCATTGGTGCATGGGTTTGGTTATAGTAAACCAGTGTGTAAGACGTTTCTTTGTTTGGTAAGGCCTCTTGTAGCTCAGGTTAAGCTCCAGTGTATTAGTTAATCCAGTCTGGCCTTGAACTCTTAGTCCTTTGGCCTTTGCCTCCTAAATGCTGAGATGACAGGCATGCACCGCCACACCCTGTTTATGTGAAGCTGGGACTCAATCCCAGGGCCTCATGCATGCTAGGACAACACTTTCCCTATGGAGCTACCTACTTACTGATCTCTTTATGATAATTCTTAGAAAGGAGAGAAAGAAAGAGAGAGAGAATAGAACGAGTGAGAAATAAAGACTTGGCTAGCAGGGAAAAGTTCACTTGAGCTAGAACACCCGTGAACCAAAAATAGAGAAGTTTTGTGTCTGTAATCTCCTGGAGAACAGGGTGTAAGGAAAAACAAAGAACAGCCCCCATATATTACTAACAGGCATATTATTCACATTTATTTGTCATAGCCACCAAATTTCCTGAGTGGTGATGTGACCATATGCTTCCTTTCTAGGAATGCAGCCACTCCTATTCAATATGCTTACTGGGAGCAGAAGATGGCTTTGCAGCATATTAAATTCTAATCTTGACATTGGAATGAAAATTGATGTCAGTTTCACCCACCCCATCAAGCTGTTTTCCAAATGCTAAACTCCTCTGCATTTGAGCATCCCTTTCTTATCTCATCTGTCAATGTCCTTTTGTTGTCACAGATGCTTTTTACAGAGCCAACAAAACATTAGAATAAACTCCTTTCCATCATACCTGCTGGCTTCCCACAGCAATACATTTTTAGTTGTTAAGCACCCATGAACTCAGAGAAATCCTTGAAATAATTGTCAGAGATGACAAGAGTGGGCCTATTTTTTTTCTGGGTAAAACTTTCTAGAGAGAGAGAGAAAGGTCCAACTTACCTCTACATCTCCCAAGGAAGACAGACCAGGAATTATTTACTCTAGTAACAAGGACTCTGTTATTTCAAACTGAGAAGCCCTGCTCTCCATGATTTCGTGTAAAGTCTCCCACTAGGGATCCGAGGGCAGATGAAGAATGAGGGACACATGTAAGAACCAAGCCAGGGCAAAGCCATGCCAATGGTTCCAATTCATTGAGTCATTACTGTATGCCACTTGCTGGCTAAGTTCTTTCCATCCACTGTCTCACTTTGAGTCTCATAAAAACTCGAGAGTTAAAGCTATTAACATCATGTTTACCCTGGAGGACCAAAGATCAAAGGTTGAGACAGTTACTAAGGCTCATGCAGGCAGTGAATGAAATGAATTATTATCTAGCCAGTCGCTCAAGCAAACACATTTATTGAGTGTCTACTTCATGCCAGGCACTGGCCAGGGATGGGGAGTGGAAGGACACACAACTCTGGCTTTCATGGATCTCACAACTATTTTACTCCTTCTTGGTCTAAAGAGAGAAGGGAATGCAACTTAGGTGGAAGATGATTTGCTCAGCCCACTTTAGGCTCTGGGGTTAATCTGTAGTAGTGCATAAGCAGGGTATGGTGGTTGCACCTATAATCCCAGTACTCAGCAGCTGGAGGCAGGAGAATGAGAAGCTCAGTGTCAGCCTTCACTACACAGTAAGTTTGAGGTCAGCCTGGAATACACGAGGCTTAGTTCCTAATACCCATATGGTGGCCCACAACCATCTATCACTCTGGTTACAGAGAATCTAATCCTCATCTGTTCCCCACAGGCACTACACACACGTGATACACATACATATATGGGTAAAACACTCATATGCATAAAACAAATGACTCTAAAAAAGAAAAGAGCAAATATATGTAGAACAAAATTTTTATACTAAAATATCAGATAATATTTAAGTGCTGAGAGATTGCTAAGAAGTAGGACTCTCTGGGTACTGAGGGCAGGAGCAGGGAAGATCTCTGAAGAGGTGGCATTTGAGTAATGCCTTTGAAAACAGAAACATTCACTACAAGAAGATCTTAGATCAATTTTCAGGCAAAGGAAGCATACAAATTCTAAGGCAACATCCAGAACACTTGAAAAAGACAGAAAAAAAAATAAGTGCCTAGCAGTATTGTTAATTTTTAATGAAGATAATTTCATGCAATATTTCTAATAATTTTGTATGCAAAAGAAAGCTGCATTTCTGGAAATTCCCATTTGTGGCTCCATAGCAATGCTCAAAAGGAGTTTGGGTTTTGAAGTTTTTTGGATGCAGTACGCTCAACTTATAATCTGTATCTCCACTGGGCTGCTAGTCTGGAAAACTGTTCGTACACCATGAGCTGGTTAGCTTTTTGTCACCTTGACACAAGCCATAGTCATCTGGGAAGAAGGAACCTCAGGTGAGGAAGTGCCTCCAGTGGCCTGTGTGCAAGCCTGTGGTGCATTTTCTTGATTAATAATTTATATGGAAGGGCCCAGCATACCGTGGAAGGGGTCACCGCTGGGCAGGTGGTACTGGGTGGCCTAAGAAAGAAAGCTGAGCAAACAACGAGGAGCAAGCTCATAAGCAGTGTTCCTCCGTGGTCTGTACTTGAGTTCTTGCTCGGAGTTTCTGCCCCGGTCTTCCCCTTGTGATGGAATACAACCATAAGCTGAAATAAACCTCTCCCCCCGCCCCTGCCATGTTGCTGTTGGTTATGGTGTTTACAACCACAATAGAAAGCAACCAAAGATGCTTAACTGCAGTAACTGTGGTTTCAAATCTGAGGAATAAATGGGACAGGATAGGATGTTTCTAAAAGAGAGGGCTGCAGCCTAGCAACAGCTGGAAGGGTTCATCCATCACATGGAAGTCCTCCTTTCCTCGCCCCTGCATCACCCGGAGATCCAGGACTTCCCCAGTACAAGTAGAAGCAGGAAGCCAACTGTGGGAGAGTTGGGTAAGGACCATTTGAGGTGGCTTGCTCCATTCTATTTACCAGGCCTTTGTTTAACAGGTGTGAAAATAAAGTACCCCCTCCCCAGATCCCACTCACTCTAAGAGAGCTGCCAAATGTCACCAAGAGTGGTGCTGTCCCTTGAAGTTGGAGCCTCATGCCCAAGCATTTTCTTCACTCCGATGCATCCATTAGTTTAGAATAATAAATCAGACCTCTTCATATCAGTGCTATGCCAAAGCACTTCCTACTCTGTGCAGGGTCTTTGTCAGCTCTGTGTAGTCCCTGGGCCCTTGAAATATGTTAGAGAGGTGTAGGGACTGCCTGTCTAATTCAACATAAAGTTTTTAAATATAGATAGTCACAATATGGCTACTGTCTTGGATCACTCAATTCCATACCATAAAAACTCAATACATTTCATGTGTGGGTGTGTGCATGTCATGGAAAACTTGTCGAGGTCAAAGGATAACTTCGGTTATCACCTTCTTGGAGACAGGTTTCGTCTTTGGTCTTTTGCCACTGTGAACAATAGGCTTGCTGGCCCTTGTAGAATATTAGTGTAAGATGTGTTGCATTTGTTGGCGCTGTGGAACATTTATTTAGTGATGCAAAGATGTGCTGCATTTTTTTTATGTTGCATTTGTTTAACTTTGTGAAGCTGTGTTACTGTGCCTGTCTAAAACTTCTGATTGGTCTAATAAAGAGAAGAATGGCCAATAGCAAGGCAGGAGAAATGAGAGACAGAGCTGACAGGGAGAGAGACTAAATTGGAGGGGCAATCTGGGAAGAGAAACGTTCGAAGAATGAGAGAAGAAGGGGGCCATCAGGGGCCATCCACCCAGCTATACAGCAAGCCATGGAGAAAGAAGTAAGGAAAGGTATGCAGAGACAGGGAAGTATAACAACCCAGAGGCAAAAGGTAGATGGGAGAATTTAAGTTAAGAAAAGCTGGCTAGAAACAAGCCCAGCTAAGGCTGATTGTTCATAAATAAGATTAAGTCTCTGTGTGTGATTATCTGGGAGCTGGGTGGTGACCCCTCAAAGAGCCAAAGAGTAAAAACAACCGGCTACAGGCTCTCATGCCCTTGCCTGTCTCCACCTCCCATCTCACTGCAGGTGCACTAGGATTGCAGCTGTGAGCTTAACTCGGACTTGAATTCAGTTCTTAACGCATGTGCAACTAGTCCTTCACCCACAAGGCTCTCTCCCCAGCCTGAGTTGTATATTTCTTGTGTTTTTCAGTTTCTTTCTGTCACCCTTCACATTTGAGTAACTTTCCCAGGTTTGGTTAGTTAGCAACTTCCCCAAGTAAAAGCCAGAGGGCACCTTCTCAGTCTCCACTGTATCCAAATGCAGGCATAGGAGATGCAAACACCAGCCTGCTGGGCTCTATCCTGGTGATATTTATGAGATATTCCTCTAGTTTCCCACAGTGGGAAGGGGTGAGTCAAAGACTCCAGACCAGACCTGAATATGGGTGGTACAAGCTACAAAGTCTGGCCCCAGGGATAACAGCTGTATACACTGGAGAAGGCCCACAAAAGAATTGGCTGCTGTTCCTAACTGAACAGTTAAAACTTTATTCCTAAACTATTCAAAGATATAACTTGCCTACAACAGACTACATCTTCAATAAACTACATTACTGCTTAAAGTAGGTAAAGATGCTTATCTCTGATGTTCATAACCAAGGAGTCTGTCAAAATACCACCCTGAGCTTTGCGTGAAAAGGGAGAAATTATGTATCAGTCATGTAGGCTAGAATTAGCTGCAGTAACAAACCATCCAGAATCTTAGTGTCTTGTACCCTCTCAGCTTATTTTCTAGGTACGCCCTGTAAATTGGTTGTTGTACCCTGGCTACATTATTCAGTGCCCATCTTCACTCCAAGATCCAAACTCTTAGAGAAGTGCCACCTGTCACATAGAGGATGTGAGAGAAGAGAGCAAAGAGAATTGCGTTGACCTATAGCCTGATTCTTCGGTGTCGTCCAGGACTTGAGGTGGAAGGGGATCATTTGAACAGTGCTGAGTTCGACAGAGCTGGGATGATATACAGACTGTAGCATGAGAAGGAGCAACCAATGAGAGCAACAGAAATACAGAAGGACCCTCCTACACCACAGACTACCTGGAGCAACCGCACAGCCTACATTCCATTCTGTAACTCTGACAAAGAGCTGACATTACTCCCGTGCTTGTTTTCCACCAGCCAATAGACAATGGCCTTGCGGATGTTCTCTTAGCTGAGATTTGCATTGTCCCAATTTTCAGAGAAGGCTGAGTAAGGCTGAGCGTGTTGTCCTGGTGCCACTGTGAGTCCGCGGCAGAGTCAGAATTTGGGTGAGCTCTCTTTCATTCATGTATGCTTGTGATGTAAGGGAGATCGTCCTTAGAAGTGTCAGAAAACTAACCCAGATGTCTGCAAATCCCAAACAAACAATGCAAACGAAGCCAGCTGAAGCCTCTCTGAGTTGACAGTTCAACACGGAAGACCAAATACCTCCATCCTGGGTTTTTCAAAATTACGAAATCCAAGTCACTGTTCTCTAGGATGCTTTTCCTTACTGAAGATTACTTCAGAGTTGTTGCTTAGCGGCCACCATAAGCTCATTAATAGCAAACTTCTTCAGATAATTGAAACATTTATTCGCCAGCAGATTTATGCTTTATGCATTTTGTAATAAAAAACCTTCTCTCTTCCCCTCTCAAATCAATTGCTTTCTCAGAGAAAACACTAAAATATTTGGATATGTTACCCCTCCACATGCTCAGAGACTTAATGGCTCCATGCATAACCTAGATGAAGCTTTTCCGAATTAGAGTTTATACTAATGGTTACAGGCTGCTGACTGCTGTATTCCTTGTTCGTTCTTAATCTTATCACGGATGGCTTCCAAGTGATCGCTTCTTTTGATTCCTGCAGTTTATCCTGTATAGCGGAGTTTAGAGTGTAATTGTGACATATCCCCTCCACCCCGCTCTGCTCTCCCAAGCGCTCACATCAAGCTCAGAAAAAGAATGCAAGGCTTGAAGTGCTTGGAAATGAACTCTGGTCCATTTCCTCTCCTGCCATCCTTCCAGCAGAAGCCATTTTTCTCTTGCATATGTTTTATTTCCTGGAGGCTTTCATTTATCCCTACCTGGAGCTGGTCTTCAGAATGAAGGGAGGTTTTTTTTTTTTCTCTGATTCTTCTATTCCAATAAAAGGGGAACAGGGAAAAGAGGTTCCCTAAATGAGGAGATCAGCAATGTCCTTCAGCAAACCAAATGACCACCAGAGCAATAGATAGCATTCCTAATAGGAGTATCCCATGATAAGGCCCTTTTGTATGCGATGTGGCCTCCCTGATGCTTCGTGTGAGTGTGCAGATAACTGTGATGACCAAGATTTGTGTTCAATGCACTAATGTGTATGACACCCCTCAATAAAGCTTTAATTATCTAGACGGTCTTGTGGGCAGCCAATGAGCCTAATACAACACACAGGGAAATGAACCAGTCACTGGAAAGTAGGGGACTCATTAGTCAGAGTCCAGACCTGGAGGTAACTTGATTTCTGGCTGGACAACTTCACAGGCCCAAGCAGTGGTGCTTGGAGTGCGCATGGGCAAGCATTATGTACTGCCTAAGCATTCCTTGCAGAGGTCCCCATAGGGGCTGGCCTCACAGAGCCTGATTAAACAGAGCCGCTGGGGTTCAAGGAAGGGGAGACGGGTGGGGGAGGGGTCGTAAACCCAGTTTCTGAAAGGCCCTCAGGGTGTGTCCCCAGAGACCACACCAGCTGAGGCTTTCTGTCAGGCTTAAGAACGAATAACTCACACAACTAATTAAGAATAGTCCCGAATAATTAACATCTGTGCTACCAGACAGCCCTGCCTGGGGACCATTAAGAAGCACAGCCGAAAGTGAATGGCACACAATGAGCCTGCGCCTCGCGAGGGGGAATGAGTCTCGCTTTTGTCTCCCTGGCAGACTAGATTGTGTGATTCATTTCATACGCCCCGGGGAAGGTCTGGGTAGAGGGGCAGTCTTGTCCTGGTCACCCAGGAAGCAGAGCGACTCCATTTGTGGTTTTTATGATGCTTGTCCCACTTACCCTGTGTCTCTCTCCTGCTTCTTCCCTGGGATTGCCTACCAGGGGAACAAGCTGCAGGCTACACACACACACACACACACACACACACACACACACAGAGAGAGAGAGAGAGAGAGAGAGAGAGAGAGAGAGAGAGAGAGAGAGAGAGAAAATATGAATAGTGGAGCGCATGGCTTGTAAGTACAGATGAGACCAGTTCTATTCTGAACTGGATAGCCCAAAACTGGAAAGTCCTTTTATAATCTACACAGGCCAAAAGAGTTGAAATTAAGGCAGCAAAACTGAATGCAGTCTGAAGTTTCATTGTAGTATAGAGTCTGTATTGAACAGTTAATTAGAATGATATCTCTCTCTCTCTCTCTCTCTCTCTCTCTCTCTCTCTCTCTCTCTCTCTCTTTCTCTCTCTCTCTCTCCAGCCCTAGCTGGGCTGGAACTCATCAACTCAGAAACCCACCTGCTTCTGCCTCCCCACTGCTGAGATTAAAGGCATATATCATCACGCCCAGCTGAACTAGCTCCAATTTAACACAAACTGAATTTTTAATTTTTAAGGCATTCCTATTTTATCTCCCTTTTGTTTCAAAGTTAGCTCTCTTTTTTTTCTGTTTTCATCAATTATAGGTGCATTAACTCATGTTTTGTATTTTATTATATGAAACAAGGAACTAAAATAAACATGTCACAGTACAAAGAATGACATACTGTGCGGTTTGCCAGAGATGTGGACAGAGTACACAGGAAGAAGGTAGCAGACACTAATGTTGACGCCAATAGGTGTGAGAGTCCTTTATAGCCTTTCCATTTTGTATGTGCCCATCTGCTACTTAAACAAACAAAAAACAGTTAAAATACTGCAATAATAGCACAGAAACATTTGACTCAGGTCAGCCAACCATTCCTCCTCTCAGGCCCCATCCCCAGCAATCGGTTGGTACATAATCTGGATCAGTGCTTTCTTGCGTGGCTGTGTGTGTGTTATATAATTATATGCAGACATACTCATGTAAACACATGTACACAGGTGCACCCACACACTCAGTGAATAAGTATTTGTGGGTGTTTTGCTGGTTATTCAGGTTGACATTATAGACTCCTTTTAGCTACAGAGAAATAGATCTATTGATCTATACTGAATTATCATTGCTGAATTTAATTTGCCCTCCCCAGAGTGATACATAAGTATGTATTGACATATGTTTTCCTCTTTGGGGGAGATAACTTTGAATCCTAGGGACAATTTAGTATAGGAGATAGTTTAGCAACCTAGGACTCCCCTTGACCTGGGTCACATACATCCCTCTCCTAACTGCAACTAGAAACTTAGGATCTTACCTGCATTGAGCTGCACATCCACCCCACTCCAAACAATGGAACAGATTTCTCCTTTCCCTTGGCAACCATCAGTCATGCAAAGTTGCCATTCAAACATATTCCCAGTTATATCTTGGTATGAGAACAGCAGCACTGGCCCAGCGTGAAATAGTTTTGGGAGCTTGTGCAATAAGGTAGTATCCTCTATGCAAACATTTGGGGAGGGGTCTCCTATTTACTATCATATGCCTAGACATACTTGAGAAGACATAAGTGCAAATGATTAAAATCACAAACTTCATGGGAAGGGACACATACAGTAAATAGAAGGTCACACAACTCAAGTCTGTTCAATCTCCATGTTGTAGTCTTCAGCATCCAAACTTCTCCTTCTTTTAGATGACGTAAAAGAAGCTCTAAGCAATAACCTAGGGTCCTTGAGGAATTTTACTAATAAAGCCAGCTGTCACTTTTTTTTAAAAAAAAATATGGTTTATTTAATGTGCATTGGGGTAAGGTGTCAGATCCCCTGGGACTGGATCTTCAAACAATTGTGAGCTGCCATGTGGGTGCTGGGAACTGAACCCGGGTCCTCTGGAAGAGCAGTCAGTGCTCTTAACCACTGAGCCATCTCTCCAGCCCCTCACTTTTGAAAATATATCTTTATTTATCTCTTTGTTTTTTAAATAAAGTATGCTTTGTTTTTTTTTCAATCTGTATGTGTTTATTTTCTTGAATAAGACACCAAGGACAAAGAAACACCCAGTCTAGACATCCACCACCATTAACAATTTCTTCCTCTCTCTATAGACTTACATATATTGTATGTGTTTGTGTGTGGGCATGTATGTGTGTGTATTTATGTATAAATAGACACTGTATTTTTTCTAAATTGGTTGTATAAACCACAGGGCAAAGCTTTACCTTCATTTAAGAGCTCTCACTCAAGACAATTTTAGTGGTAATGACTCAGATATGTTTCAAATTAATGTAAGCCAAAGAAAGATAATGACTTTGGACATATCAAGCTGTCCTTGAAGTTAAAGTTAGCTGCTTAAACACACATCCAACTCCCATCTGCCTGATGAACTGAAGGGTTGCCTCTCCTTTCACAGGCAAAGCTGGCCTTCACCAGGTGGGTGGCCTTCCACAAGTGAGTCAGGAACTCTGTGTCTCTTTAGCAAATGGCTGCCCTGGGCCTTGAATCCTCTGCTGCATGCTGTTTCATTGGGTAGTCAACAAGCCAGGAATGAGAGAATCTGCAAGAGTCCTTGGGAGATAAGCCAGCAAGTCAGGTGATCACCACTTCCATGCATATTTCATTGGCCATGACTCAGTCAGGTGGCATTACTTACCTTCAGAGGAGCGTGGGAATTTTAATGTAACTACACCCAGGAAGAAGAGGAAGTCATGGGAACAGTGAAATACCACTAGTACTTCTGTCACAGCAGGAAGTATAGAAATACAGTCTGGGATAAACAAAGATGTGGGTGGCATTTAGGAATCTTAGCATCTTGGTAAGGATCTCCTCTCTCTCTCTCTCTCTCTCTCTCTCTCTCTCTCTCTCTCTCTCTCCTCTCTTTTATTGTATATGTGCACATGGTCACGCATTGGACCACACTGTGTTTTTTATTCTTCCCGAATAACTAAATCATTTTTTCTTCCTCCTCTCCTGGTACACTTACTATAGACTCTGTCATTTTGTCTACCAGATGAAACACAGCACCTTTGCTCCAATTAATTATCAATTCTAGTTATAAATGCACTGAGGAAGAGTTCAGTTTGCAGAGCCTATGTTGACATAGTCCTAAGACGGCTCCTCTAAAGGATAACACTTAGGCTAAAATCTGATGGAAGACAGCATAGCAGACAGCAGACAGACAGAGAACTCCATGCAGAGCAAACAGCTTGTTTCCATTGGTTGCCATGGGGAGGGGAATGATGTTACCCAGACAAAATATCACAGGGATGCACCGCAAGAAGAAACTTAGTAGACTTTGATAAGAATTTTCAAGTTCTTTCCTCGTGATGGCAGAGTCCATCCCTGTTCTTTACATATTTATTCCTTAGAATAAGGATCACTTTACTGCCTAGACTTTTGCTGCAGGAATGAACCAGGGTAACACGGTTGCTAAGGCAGGGTACTTTTGGCCATGTTTGACTGTACACACAGGATGGGAAAGCCTAGCCAAGCCTATGCTATGTGTTAACACTCAATGACCGCACAACCCTCTCTTCTGTTTAGTTCATTTGTGCCATCAGAAGAGCCAAATGAAGCCATTCACAGGCTCTTTTCATAAGGCATAATCACATTCAGATTGATAAATGCTGCAGTCATTAGCAAAGACAGACTGAGCCATGCCCATTTAGTCTACGGGAAGGTTGTGCTCATGGGGTGCTCTCTATGGCTGATCACTGGCTGACACATTGTCAACACTCATTCCCTGTCGCATCGTCATCACCACAATGGATTTCTTTGTTCTGGGTGGAATGTCAGCAGGCAGAAATGTGTCCTAATGATGTGTTGGCATGGCATTTCCTTCATTGCAAAACACAGCCTAGATACCAACAGGTCCTCTTACCAAGTGCAGGGTTTGGTTTTTAAAAGCTCTTCTATTAAATGGGGCTAAATTTCTCAACCCCAATAACGAGGGTTCAAACCCAAGTGCAAAATCAAGGGGATTGAATAAATGCTCACCATGTACTCTCCTGGCCATCGCGCATTGGGAAAAGAAAGCCAGCCAGCCATCAGTATGTTTATAGGCTGAGGACTGAAGTTACCATAAACATGTTGCAAAATAATAAGTGATATAAATAGTATGCAAACCTAACTGGATAGCTCTGCTGTGGGTCATCTAGCAACCACTTCTACATATGCGGTCGCGGATCTAGGGCTTACAAGGTGTTTGGTGATAAGCAACTTATTTGAAGTCTCTGGGCCTCAGTTTCCCCTTATGGTTAGTGAATGTCTTATTTATGTCAGACTCTCTACTCATGTTTTAGAGAGTAATCGAGGAACTCCAAATTGTTAAGCACAATTTCCAGCTCTTAATAAAAACCATTCAGTATGTCCTGCCTCTTCCTGCTGAACTATTTCCTATGGGTATATTCAGGGAATGACAGAATTGTTGTCTTCAGTTTTGAACCCACCAGTGACTCTATCAGGCTCCAACTAGTAGTGCCAATCTGATAATCAAAGAGGCAGTCCTGATTAAATAAAATGGGTTATTATATTATATTATACCTAAAACCAAAAGTCATGAATCTGGAAGAAGAGTCAGGGAGGAGGACAATAGATAGCAATAAAGAGATAAAGAGAGGTAACCAGAATGTAACACACACACATACATGTGCCCCCCACACACACAAACACACACACAAACACACACACCCCTATACGTACATATTGCACTGCCTAGTTTTATGCAATTGGCACAAACCGGAGTCATTAGAGAGAAGGGAGCCTCAAATGAGAAGATGCCTCCATAAGGTCAGGCTATAGGGCATTTTCTTAACTGATGATTGGTGAATGATCAGGGAGGGCCCAACCCATTGTGGGTGGCGCCATCCCCAGGCTGGAAATCCTGGGTTCTATACAAAGGCAGCCTGAGAAAGCCATGGGGAGGAAGCAGGTAGGCAGTACTCTTCCATAGTTTGTGTACTGACTTCTCCTCCAGGTTTCCTGCCCTGCTTGAGTTTCTGTCCTGAATTCCTTGAATGATGAACTGTGATGTGGAAGCATGGACCAAATGGACTCTTTCTCCTCAAGACTCTTTGGTCATGGTGTTTCATCATAGCAATAGTAATATACTTTACACACACACACACACACACACACACACACACACACAGAGTGCATGAAGTTGCCAAATAACTAACTTAATAAAAAACTAATCAAGTTATGAGACATAACAGGGTTTCATAACAAAGCAAAGATTTCAGGTATTCACTCAATAAAATATAGTTTTGAAGTAGCAATAGAAATGTGGAGGTATGCATAAAAAGAAATACAAACGTCATAGTCCCTGCCTTTGAATAATTTATTTCCCTTTCTAAGGAGATAGCTAAGTATCATAATAGGGAGTATGTGATTAAGTGACAAACTGATGTTCTAGACTATATTTCTTGAAATTTAAAGAAAGGTCTTCCCTCAGCCTCCCTGGATTAACTTGGCTTATTTGTATTATAATGTGATTAAATGGGAGCAAACAGAAAAGCACATTTAAGTTCTTTATTGCTTTTAAGCATCTCTGGAATAAAAGCAAATAAAGAAATGAAGTACAAGCTATAAAATCAATGCACTCAAATACATAGAGCTCATTGTGCTCAATAGTGCTGCTTGCTGAAACCAAATGGTCCTTCAGAAGATTTGATGTGGGAAAGCAGGGAGGGAAAGATGACTTTCTTTTCTTTCTGATAGAGGAGGAGTTAGAAGCAGACTATGATACATATGTTTACATTCTCCTCTGTCATATGAGATGGCTTCTTTGTTCCTGGCTTCTCAGCCCCGAAATAATTACACAGAAACCATATTATTTGCAACACTGTTTGGCCAATAGCTTAAGTGTATTTCTAGCTAACTATTATATCCTAAACTAACCCATCTTCATTAATCTGTGTATTGCCACATGGCTGTGGCTTACTGGGTAAAGTTCCTGCATCTGTCTCCGGTGGGGCTACATAGTTTCTCTCTGACTCAGCTTTCTTTCTCCCAGCATTCAGTTTAGTTTTCCCTGCCTAGTTCTACTTTGCCCTATGCAGGCCCAAAACAGCTTTTTTATTAACCAATGGTATTCACAGCATACAGAGGTGAATCCCACATCACTCCTCCAGGAGGAGCTTGGCTACCTGGGAACCAAAGTAGATGGCTCCCTAGAGCCTTTTGATAGGAGAAACCTGTAAAGGGGGATTACAAAGTTAAGAGAAGTATCTATGGTATATCTATGTGAATCAGGGTGTATCTATGTGTACTTGTGTCTTGAAGACACAAGTAGGGCTCAGTTAAAAGAGAGAAGAGACTGTCACTGGAGGGGAGGAGAAAGCTAGCTCACTTCCACCCATCTATTGCTTCGCCCTTTTCTCTTTCAGGATGGGATCCCTAACCCTCATTACTCCATAGTAATTAGTCAGTGGAGGTAGATGCTGAACATCCTTCCTGAGATTTTTGTTGTTTTGTTTTTTGAAACTTGAGCAGAGATCCAGTGCTACAGGAGTCTGGCCTTGTAATTTTATGATATCACCCCAAATAATAAACTCACTGCCAAGGCAAAACCAACTTCTCCTGAACCAGCCCCAAATATGTTGAATGAACTACAATAGAACCTAAGTGGTACATGAGCTGTACATGCAGTCGGAAAGTCTTGGGAACAGACTCCAAGACCGTCCAAGGAGGACGGTCACAGACCTGAGCACAATTTGGAGGAAATGATGAAGGCAGAAAGCACCCAGCAGCTGGCCAGCGAAAGTGGGGCTTTGATGAATTTAGAGCGTTGTAATGGCTGAGTGCAGGGTGCGAACTTTCATCACAGGTGTGAACTAGATGCTGTAAGAGAAATGAAATCCAATGAAAAATGAGGTGGCTGTAGCTAATAAAGATGGGCTTGCTGTTTGAAATTTGAAGGAGTAGAGTTTAAGTGTTACAAACAGTAATCTCATAAGGTGTCAGATATGCTAATTATCATGATTGTGGCAATCATCTCATAATATATACAGATAGCAAAAACATCTCAAAATATATACAGATACAGATGTTGGGATTGGGGAGGAAGCCGCTCAAAAACTAAGATGGAGAGAAATTGAGGAAAGCTTTCAACATAGATCTCTGGCCTCTACCTCCCACACCCCCACATGAGAGCTTGCATATGTGCACGTGCACACGCACTCGCACACACACACACACATACACACACACACACACACACCAAAAAACCACATTATGTTTTACAACTTGACAATACACAACTTACTTGTCAATTATACTTCAGGAAAGGTACCATTTTGAATAGATACATATTTTATATAGTCTTTAGTTTTGTGAAATGATGCATGATTTAAAAATGGTTACCACTAGCAGTCTCTGCAATTGTGTCTATAATTGTTACACTGCTCTTTCCTACTTGAGAACTGCGGACATTCATTCACACGAGAAAAGCAGGGAAGGGCAAACTCAAAGTAGGAAAAAGCCTGAGATAGGTTCGGACATCCCATCCAGCCAAGCTCCAGGGAAGCAGCAAGAAGCAATAAGATGTTTTCAAGTAAGAATGACAAAGGGACACTGGTATCCTAGGAACTGTGTGGGAAATGCAAGAGTTTGAAAAACCTAGATGCAAAATTTAGGTAGAAGGAAGGGGTGGGAGAGGAAGAAGAGGCATGGATTTTTGTCTATGAAAGATTAAAGGGGTCAATAAATCACCTTTTAAGAAAACGACTAAAGCTGGACAAAGTTGGCAAAAACAACTTTTGGGGAGCACCACAAATCAACTAGAGGGAAACAAGAAAGCAAGCAGCTTATACTAATGCTACACTGCTGGCCTGCGGGAGGAGGAGCAGGGGTCTTCCCCTCTTCTGCTCAGGCTTCCCTGCCGGAGTTGCTAAGGGTGGACTGAGGAAATGGGCAGCTGTGTTACTGGGGAAGGATGACTTGATTCAGCGTGAGGAGTGGAAACCTGTGCCAATGGCAAGTGTTGAAGCCCACATAAAACTCAAGCATCAGATGCTGTGGTTCCCGGTGGATAAGAAGCAGGTGAGACTAGTGAGAGTTTGTAACATGAGGGTCCTGCTCGTTGGGGTTTCTGTCCTACCCAGTACCCCACAGCCAGCAAGCCCCAAAGAA
>JAQHUG010000079.1:2600708-2611607 GCA_028555095.1 Dicrostonyx torquatus
CCCATCAAAATCCCAGCAAAATTCTTCACAGGCCCTGAAAGAACAATACTCAACTTCATATGGAAAAGCAAAAAAAAAAAAAAATAACCAAGCTAGCCAAAACAATCTTGGACAATAAAGGACCTTCTGGAGGCATCACAATCCCTCACTTCAAACTCTACCACAGAGCTACATATTAAAAGAGCAGATTTTAACAAGAACAACCACAAAAATTCCATGAACTGAAAGATCAGGCAAGAGTCATCATTTTCATGGAAACAAGTAGTTGACAAAACTTCCTCTGTCTAGATATTTGAAATTAGCAGTCAAATATGTTCCTAATGTATAAAGGAAGCGAGTTTCAAGAGGGAGAATAGAGCAACAATAAGGCATGCTGACAGAACTTTATAATAGGATTAAAGTCTATTAATAAGAAGCAAACAAAAATACCAAAGTTGATAAAGATGTTTGAACGAAGATGAGCATTAAGAGCTAAACCAAGATGGCAGAAGAGTCAGTGAACTTGAAAGTAGAGCAATAGAACCAATTCACTACAAGAGAGAATAAAATAATTGAAAGAAAAATAGAACCAAAACTGTCATGTGACTCAGCAGTTCCATTTTTGCTTGTACACACAAAAGTCATGGAACCACCATGTCAGATACATCTGCACTCCATGTTCACTGAGGCATTAACACAAGAGCCAGGACATGGAATAAACCTAAAAATCTGTCAAAAATGAGTGGATGAAGAAAATGTGGTATAGATGAGCAGAAATGCTATTCAAACTTAAAAACAAAGAAAAATCTCTTCATTTGTGGCAATACAGATGAACACAGGGGACACTCTGTTAAGTGAAATAAGTCAGACTAATGAAGACAACTATTTCAGAATCTGACTTCTAGGTAGAATCTAAATAACCAAACTCATAAAAGTAGAGAACAGAATGGTGGTTACAAAGAAGATGAGACCAGTATGGGGATGGGGTAGAAGGGGCTTCAATATGGGTTGATAGAAACAAAATTTCAGTTAGGAAGAGTGACCAAGTTCAGGAAATGTCTTATACAGCATAGTAGCTATAATTCATAGCCAAATGTTATACACTTGAAAATTATGAGAGTAGAGAAGAGATAGGGATTCAATAATATATCAACAACATAGTCAGGTGGGATTTACCACAGGAATGCAAGGCTGGTTTAACTTCAGAGTGCAATGCATCAATGGTTTGGGAGCTCAGATTAGCTTAATGAAATTCTGTATCTATCAATACTCTTGGTGGTAAATAAGAAGAACCAGATATAGTTTTCTTGGGTAAAGGGTATTCATTAGTGATACAGGCAGCAAATTGAATTAATTAAGCATAATCAGGCTTAGGAGAAATTGACTCAGAAAGCTGGGGATTGTGTGGCCTGATAGACAATCAAAATCAGGTTATTGAACCAATTTTACTAGACAGCTGCTGTGCCATCAGTTAAAACTGGTCTAGCTTGGCAACTTCCTGGATTTCACTGTTGCTCCCCTCAGGACCAATATCAGCTATGGATCCCTAGCTGAAGGTAAAAGAGGGGTGGATAATCTTATGGAATTAGCTTATGTTTAGGCTACCAGACCAGGGTGGTACCATGTCCTAGAATTTCATGCTAAAAACATTGAAGCAGCAGAAACCATGCTTCATGGTTTGTACAATTAAAACATAAGAAGCATCTTCTCTCACTTGCTCACTGAACAGGCCACTGGAATTGTTGGGAAAATAATGACTATCCTCTATAAATCAGAACACATTCTGCTCTTCATCTTTTCTGCTTATCTTCTTCCTTTAAGGAAAGTTTGAATATGACTCAGAAATAGAAATCTCACCTATTTATTTCTAAAGTCATGGGGAAATGAATGGTTTTAAAAAGGAGAGGCCAGTTTTCCCATAAGGACCAATTTTGCATCATGATACTTTCCTTGTGAAATGTTAAAACTTTGTGTTTACCTCCTCACTGCTTCTTTATACTTAGTATTTCCCTACTGTCCCTTGACCCTTCTTCAGCCAAGGCCATTAAAAACACCTATAGTTGACGAGAAAATCCTAAAGTATTCTAGGATATTATAATACAAACATGAGATGTTCCCTCCAAGCTTGTGTGTTGAACATTTGGTACTCAGGTGATGGGGCTTTGATGTTCTGGGAACTGGAGGAAGTAGGTAACTAGGTCTTTGGGATTATTTTGTCAGAGGCTTCTTCCTGCCTCTTTCTTTACTTCCTTTTAATAATGATGAGAATATATTCCTCTGCTACAAGCAAGAGCGCAGGACCATGGTGAGGAACCCCCTCAAACAATAAGCCAAAGTAAAATACTTTATCACAATGATTAAATTAATTAATTAATATTTTTTATGACCACCTTGAACAGTGGTGATCCCTTTCCCAGCTGTACATAGGGTTTTGTGGCTGATTTTGTCCCAGCTGTAAGATCTTTACACCATTGCCTTTTCAAGGGTACTTCTATTCAAAATACTCTGATGTTTCTTTAGCATTTTGTGTGAATGAATAAGTATAACTTTCACTTCAAATCCACTGAATTCATACTTCTTGAAATGGAAGAATGTTTCAACTTCATTGCTGGCAGGCCCATGTGGCTAGGTTTGTGAACATGACAGGGGACCAAGGGAGGCAGAAAGAAAGAAAGAAAGAAAGAAAGAAAGAAAGAAAGAAAGAGAGAGAGAGAGAAAGAAAGAGAGAAAGAAAGAAAAAAAGAAAGAAAGAAAGAAGAAAGAAAGAAAGAAAGAAAGGGAGAGAGAGAGAAAGAAAGAGAGAAAGAAAGAAAAAAGAAAGAAAGAAAGAAGGAGATTGGATGGGAGGAAGGAAGATGTCAAAGACCAACTTCAATAAAACTCGTACATTCCAGGGTAGGAGCATGGGGATTAGAATTAGTAAACTAAAGGAGCAGAAATATAAGAGAAATAAGAGACAGAGACACAGAACAGCCTTGGGAGGGACATTCAGTGAGTACTGAATCTGCCTCATTTATTATCTACACACTTATATACTTCACTCCAAAAGGGAAGGGGGAAGTAACAGACTTTATTAACATGATATAAGGAATAGACTTGAATTCTCCAATTTTTGGTCCAAGGGGAGCAGATCACCTCTACACCCAAAAAAAACTAATCAACCACACCTAGGTCAGAATCTCTGGTTTGTAGTCACATCTGTTGTCAACAACTTTGAGAGAGCAAAAATAAGCTCAAACTCTCTGACCTCCAGTCAAGGTGGAACAGGCTCACAACTCTGTGGGCCCTCACAATTCATCGCTTTTTATTTTATTCAATAAAATTTGTTTTTATTTGTCCTGTTGTTTCTGTACAGGACAGATAACTGTGCCTGTCTTGGGAGTCGGTTTCTCATTTTCCAGACTTACCTGATATAGGTACATGCATTCTGTCATCTACATCCTGTCTCAGATTGCCTGGGGGGAATAAGATATTACCCATCTCTGACTACCAGCCTCTGTGAATAAAGGGTTAACGGAGAAAGCATCTCTAGGCACTGTGCACCTTTGAGTCAATTTTCTGTCAAGAGAGTTAATCATATGCAAGCAGATAATGCTTTGTGATACCTACACTCCTGTGGCCACAATATCTCCTAATGATGACCCGAAGTGAGATTACCTTCTAAGGACTTACCATGTTAATTTTTTCTCAGACAAGCTCAAATGTTTTTCTAATCAGAAATATCTTTATAATGAACTACAAACATTAACAGGTCAATACAATGAACTACAAACATTAACAGGTCAATACCATAATTCTAGTGTAAACATACGATTTGTCAAATCACAATTCTCTTAAATCCGTTCTAATCAAAAGACAAAAAAAGGCTTCTGTGATAGCTCAGCTTTGAGTCTTTTTTCTCTCTTAAGTTCACCTGCACCTGCTGCTTCTAATTCTGAACTGTACCTCTCTCTTAGCAGCAGCTAAAACCTTTATGTCCCCCTCCTCTGAAGAGGGGCTTCAGTCACTCTTTGTCTTCAGAACGGTGTTTCATTGCCTCAACAAGTCTCTTTCCCCCAGAGGGGAAATTTCTTGAGGTCTCAGTTCTCAGGTCTTTTATTTCAACAGCAAATTGAATACCATACTGGCAAAATGAGTTCTCTGTCCCAAGATACCCAAGTACGGATAAACTGTCAAACATGCAGTCGGCGTGCCTGGGTAAGCTCCAGAGTAACCAGATCTCACTACGGTCTGGAAGTATGTGCAGTAGGTCCGCCAAGAAACTAGGAATCGCCAAACATCACCACGAGCTCCCTTCCTTTCTCAGACGGAAGCATGAGGCATTAGTCAGGAACACAGATGCAGGAACCGCATCTTCTGTGGGATCCTCAGCCGCTGCGATGTCCTCAGGGGTGGCACTCCTCTATTTTACATACAGTCATCTCATTCAGCCTTCTCTTCCTGTGAAGAAAGCCACAAATATGCCTTCGACCTCATATTAATACAGGATCAGGTCGTTGTCAACAAAACAGGGGGTATAACTCCCTTTTTTATTTTCTTTTCAAAATTGTGTTTTAATCTCACTGAGGGGCTCAGGGATCCCCTGTAAAATCCAAGTGGCAAGTGTCCCTAGCTGACAGGTTTCCACAGACACCTGACTGGAGGAGCCTTTGCATGTCAATAGACACTTGACTTCTCCAGGCTCGGTTGTCAGGCTGGGAGCCAGGATCTAGCCTCGCAGCTAAAGCTGGCTCAGTGCTTCCGCCATAGTCCAGAGACTGCCTGCGCTGCAGCAGCAGCTCCTGGAGGCCTCAGCAGTTCCATAGGCTAGCAGCCTGCAAAATTAGAAGGCTCCGGCTATAGCGTGTGTTTATGGGCGTGGTGGCAAAAGCCTGCAGCCGTAGCCAATCTTTGCATCCTGCACTCTCTTCCCTCCTCCACTGCTCAGCAGCAAACCCTGTGGCTGTGGTGTAGGCAAAACTGCACCTTGACCTCTCTGAGTCCTGGAGCTGTTCGTGGTCATCAAGGGCTACAGATGAGGGAGTGTAATATTTACAAACTCTAAAAACCTCTGCATTTGTTTCTGCTCTACCCAGCTCCTCTAGTTATCAAAATACACCCAAATAAATGTCTCATATCTACAATTATAAACCATTTTACTCCCGGTATATCAACCCCGCCTTTCTTCCTTTATTATCTGTTATTGTCTATTATTGACTATTATTGAGTACTCATCTCTCATCTCTACACATGCGGTGTAATATTTACTCTGCAGCATCCTCCATGTTATCTCCTGTACTGCTGGCCACACATTTGTGCGTTATCTGTCATGTAGCCTCAGTCCCACAATGCTGATCCATCTGTCCACAGCTTCATGTTGGGTGGCATCTGTCAAACACCAGCTTCAGCAAAACTCATGCATTCCAGAGTGGGAGCGTAAGGATTAGAATTATTAAGCCAAAGGAACAGAGAAATAGGAGAAATAAAAGACAGAAACACAGAACAACACTGGAAGGGACATTCAGTGAGTACTGAATCCACCACGTTTATTACCTACACGCTTATATACTTCAGTCCGAAAGGGAAAGGGGAAGCAACAGACTTCATTAACATGATATAAAGAATAGACTTGAGTTCTCCAACTTTTGGTTCAGATGGAAAGGATCTACCTCTATACCCAAAAAACTAATTAACCACACCCTAGGTCAGAATCTCTGGTTTGTAGTCACACTTGTTGTCAACAACTTTAAGAGAGCAAAAATAAGCTCAAACTCTCTGATCTTCAGTCAAGATGAAACAGGCTCACAACTCTGTGAGCTCTCACAGAAAGAAAGACAGAAAGAGAGAGAAAGAAAGAAGGAAGGAAGGAAGGTGATCAGTAATGCAAGCACAGTTAGGGGTAGGAGGACCATTACTGCTCTAATGCTGCCCCTGCAGCCGGTCTTGATCTTGAGTCTTTCTTTGTAGGGCAACCGTCTCAGGCTGCCATCCTCCAAGCTGATGAAGTTGTGGTCCATACATTCTGCACACACTGTCAGCATCCTTACTCTGACCAGGGGAAGGCTTTCCCATTCCAATGGACACTGACATCTGTGACATAATGTACTCAGGTTATCAATACCCATTCACTTGAGACTTCTTCCACTCTCTGTACTCCACCCTTCATCAGTAGTGACTTGGTTTTCAGCACTGACTATTCACCTGTTTTTATTGTATGTGAAAAATTTTATCCATTCATTCCTATCTTGATTTTCCTATTATTCTTCCTATGACTATTAACCTCATTTATCATTTAAACTAATCTTAATTTCCTTTTCCGTTGATTTGCTAATGGCAGCCTTTAGTTCCACAGTACTCATATCTTCCTGCAATCCATTAATATGCCAAACAGTTTTTTTTATTTTCTTTGTGTCTTTTTGATGAATTCTTTTGAGTCTGGTCCTTGTGAACCTTCGGTGGAATGATTTTTCCAGTTTTCACTGCTTTTCTTTATGTGGTGTTTTTAATCCACGTAGAAGGATAACAGTTTATCTGACCTCTTGTTTGTCAGTCAGGGTGTCAGGATTGGCAGTGATTCCAAGGTTTGGACTCTTTGTTTCCTATGATACTAATAGAAATGTCGATGTCTGCTTGGTGGTATAGGCTTTGGGTATCTTCTGATGCACCGTGCAGCCTTGAGAAAATACCGAGAAACACACTTGGAAATAAACTTCACCTGTCCATCTCTGACCTCTGTCCCCAGGGTCTTGCAAGGATTCATGTAGTGCATTTCCTTTGTCTTATATGAACTTATATCATTCCCACTATCTAGTATTTCATGAAACACATGAAAAACTATTATTCTGGCTGGCACCATGGGCATTTCTCATGTTTTTTCTCATCGTGCATCTCAGTTTGCTGTCCATTGTTTCTCCAAGAGCTTTGTCCCTTGTTAGAGTTTTCTGAAATAGGACAGGCACAAGGGTGGATGTAATTAGAACCCTTTGTGTGACAGGTTCATTCCGAAACACTTCAAACAAGGGAACATATGTGTAATTTACTATAGAGTTTATTGGAATTTCTGAGAACGTAACAGCTAAAGGCTATTCTACTTCGTGATAAACAGTCATGACTTAATTGTAAATTTATTTAATACATTGACTCTTCATTGACCACCTACATGAGTTTAGATGTTTGCTTTTGTCACGTGTATTTCCATAGGAACTTCGGAGAGTAACTGGGAGCAGGAGATCAGGTGTTATTCTATATCAGAGCCACAAGGGAAACTCTCTTTGAGCTCTTCCCAAAATGATGATAAATGCTAAGTCTGTGGAGCATGAAGGATGGAGATCCCATTGTTTAAAAGTAGAAAAAATGATCTTTAATTAATGGGGCCTCAACCTTACCCCATTATTGTTTTTCCTTTGTTAGAGAAGAAACTAAAATGCTGTCTGCAATGGGTTCAGTGGTGCCTCAAAAGTGAAGGTAGCATCGTTGTTTTAAGTTTTATAGACTGCATCTCTTCTATACATTTGAAATGATAAGGACACTATGGAAATTTTTTTTGGCCCCACAGATTTTTTTCCCCACAAATATTGTAAGAGAGGAACTCATTTCTCTCTTACAAATGCTTATCTGTCACATCTCAAATTCACAAGAAGATGACCCTTTGTCTTGTACTTTAATGAATTAATTGGTATACATTTTAAGAAAACTGCCCAACATTTCTTTCTAACAATAAACTCTACAATATTCTTAATCACAGAGTGGCTTCTACCATTGAATGCTTTCTTTCACGGGTTCAATTTTCTTTGAAACTTTCATGATTTTAACAGAAATAATATTTATATAGCATATATCTCAAAACTAGGAGAATAAATAAAGTTTGTGACAAAACAAAAACAACAAACAAAAATCTGACTTATTATGGATTGTGTGAAAATGACTGAGTTAAACATACTATCAACATGTGAGCTCCGCAAAGGTGGCCCCTTTTTCTTTAACAAGCAGTCTCAAGAAAGTATGCAGTGCTGTTGTTAAAATGACATCACTTATCCTTGTCAGAAAAAAGAAAGAAACACCAGGCTGCTATTTCTCCAATTATGCAGCATTGATTTAGCATGGACTGCCAAGAAACCATCTTTCTAAACCTGCTATATAAATATGTTAAGTCCTTAATTCAAGAATTCTTCGCCAAGCTCCTCCCATTCCTGCTTTGTCTTCACTGCTCCAGCTCTTTACAGATTAGGGAACTCATTATTCATGGGTCGGGAGAAACTCAATGAGTCATGAAGAGGTAATTTATGAGGGCAAGTAACTCTCATCTTCAATGTGCATAAATAATAATAATTCATTGTCATGATACAATGACCAGCTTTCTATTTATAGCTTTGGTCTTAAGAAAAATTAAGTGCACCATAATTTCCATGAAAAAAGATCAATTTATGAGCCACCTGTCTGTCAGAGGCAGACCTAATTTGGAAACAAAGAGGGTGCCAATAAGTTCCATTTTTTTTCACTCTTTGGGAAACAGTGCAAACTTAAAGTTGTGCCATCCACTCTTGCTCTTTGACAAAGAGAGAAGATGATTTCAAGAGAGATTGATGAATTACTTGTTTCAAAACAGGGTTCTGTACAGATGTTCTATTTTGATATGACTCTAGGATATTTCTAAAATCTTATTTGCAATTTTCCAAGTACTGGATCTAAATTATATGCTGTTTTAAAATGGAAGTTCTCATACCAGGAAGGCAATCAATGACAGAGAGATGGCTCAGAGGTTAAGAACATTGCCTGCTCTTCCAAAGGTCCTGAGTTCAATTCCCAGCAACCACATGGTGGCTCACAACCATCTGTAATAGGGTCTGGTGCCCTCTTCTGGCCTGCAGGAATATATACAGGCAGAATATTGTATACATAATAAATAAATAAAATATTTAAAAAAAAATAAAGTAGTTTATTTCTGGTGTGATTAGATACAATAGCATTAATTTGTCTGGCCATGGTTTGCCAACTTACGCAAAGGAGGTTAAAATTATGTTGTAGGTGTGCACATGCACACACATGTACAAATTCTAAGCTTACAGCGTGATGAATATGTACATATACACTCAATCATGGAACCATAATACAAACATTCCAAGCTATCCAGAAGTGTCTTTCTTTCATGGCTTTCACCAAGATATAACCTATCCTCTCAAGTTGTAATGTACACTTTCCAAGTATAGCACAAACTTCTACAACTTCCAGAAACTGTTGTTATTCTCTACTGCTTCTGAACACTTACACATTGAATTATTGCATCTGTAGTAAACTCATAGCTCTCTTGTTGCAGAAGCCATATGTGTGTGTGTATGTGTGTGTGTGTGCATGCAGGTGCACACATACACATATCTATATACATTGTAAGTATTGTTATAGCTACAAATAGATGATAGATAGTTAGATAGATAGATGGTAGATAGATAGATAGATAGATAGATAGATAGATAGACAGACAGACAGACAGACAGATAGAGTGTTGTTCTTTGACTGAGTTGGAGCCAAATTGCTAATTTCTGTGAATTCAAATTAAGAGTTTGGGTCTCTTAGACCTTGAGTTATAGGTGCTAGGAACTGAAATCAAGTCCTTTGGGAGAGCAGCAAGTCCTCCGAACCTGTGAGCCTCCCTCTAACCTGGCTTTCTTGATTCTTTTAAGAGTTCAGTGGCATTCTAAGCTTTGAGAATAATAATGGCCTTTTTCACATTGGGATTCCGGTGGAATCTCGAAAGGGTTAGAGGAAATAATTTTCATTAGCTTCTTTATTTATTCATTCACAAATGAACACATTAAATATCTTCCATAGAAAGTGTCCACAGTGCTGGGAAGGCGAGAAATAGAATGGATGTAGTAAGAGATAGGCAAAAATCAAACAAAGAGGTACCCAAAGGAAAAGAGATGACCCAAGAGCCCAGGGCATTTGTGTTTCGGCTGAGGTGTTCTGGCATTGCCCTTGACGAAGAGACATGTCAGTGGGAGTTTGGAGGAGAAGAAAGCAAACAGAGAGTTAGGAAAAAGGAAGAGGAAAGCAAAAGGATGCGGCCTGGGCAGAAGAGAAGTCAGTGTGCCCACAGTGTGCTGTGCTAGGGAGGAGGCTGGACAGATGAGCATAGGTACTGGGGAAAGGCAACACTCGAGGAGATTTTCTGCAGTTTGTATCTGGAATCTTGACATTGATTCCAATTCCAAGTGCCTGGACCTCTAGATCTACTGAAGTTTAGGTTACACGAATCAGAACGCAAGAGCATCCTGTGGTCAATTATGGAGGGGACCATTTGGGTGGAGGTTCCATCCCAAGTATCCCTCTCCCCACCTCAGTTACCTCAGTCCAGACTCCACCCTAAGAAAGCCCGACAGACAATGACCCCTTCCCAGAGATGCTCAAGACCACTCCCACAGGATAGTTAAACTGTCCCCCAGAGAACAAACGTGGTTTTCTGGGCTTCCTTTCCCGTCTCCTCTCTGGGGGGCTGGAAAGCCATCCAGTAGCATTTGTATCCATTAAACCTGAGCTTTTAAAAAATTTGATTTGATCTGATTTGGATTATTGCATAGATGGAGGAGGTTGTGGGGTGCAGAAACTTTTCATCTGGAAGTTCCATCAAGGGGCTGGTTTTTTCACCAGCCCAGTCCCATGTGGTGGGAAAACACCTTTCTCTCCGCCCCCAACCCCCACCGCATCTGCTCTTCGTCAGGCTAAGATCGGCTTCTACTGGGTAAGTTGTTCTTTGCAAGTCATTGCCTTAGAGGCCCAGGGCCTCATGCGATTTTCAGGCTTTCCTACGAAAGACACGGCCGCACCATGCTCCCAACCTGTTACCTGCCTTGTCCTGTGGGATCCCTTTTTCAGGACATGTTCTGTTCAAGGAAATTTCTCACACACCTCTATTTTTGCCCCAAAGCCTACCACAGTGGACTCATT
>JAQHUG010000079.1:2621257-2638370 GCA_028555095.1 Dicrostonyx torquatus
GAGAGAGAGAGAGAGAGAGAGAGAGAGAGAGAGAGAGAGAGCAGGTCAGAACAGAAATGCTGGAGAAATCACACCCATCCAATCACACACCTCTCTCCTCTTGGTGGATTAATTCCAAGTTGCATTTTCAATACATGGCCCAGAGTCCCAGGCAGAATGCAGTTCCAGATACTCACAGTAAGACTCCCTCAGTGATCCAGTGACTGGCCTCCTCCTCTTGACTGCCTTACTTTCTTTCTTCCTGGCTTGTCCTCGTCCATGGTCTAAGGTCTGTTTTGAGAGAAAATTCAAAAAAGACATTCACATTCCACCTGAAATCATATTCTTAGTATTTCAGTGAGAGTCTATTCAGGAAGAGAGAATCCACCAAAAGTATTTCCAAAGGGATTAACTATACAGAATTAGATAACAAGAAAGAAGGAAGCCTTTCTTGACCCACGGACAAGGTGAAACCTTCTACTTTTTCTCCTAGTTCACTTAGGCATTGGTTTGATTTTTTAAAAAGTTTATTTGATTTTAACATATATATGGGGTGGGTTTGTATTTGTAAATATAGCTGAATACCTAAAAGGACTTCTGATCCCTTCGAACTGGAGTTAATGACACTTAAAAGTCACCTGATGTAGGTGTTGGGAGCCAACTTCAGTCCTCTGAAAGAGCATCAAGCATTCTTAACAGCCCAGTCATCTGAATCTCTATTTCTGTAATTAGTCAACTAATGTTTGTTTCTCGCTAGATTACAAATTCAAGAGAGATTTGGCAGTAAGACCATCTCCTTTTGCTTTCTCTTGTAGCCCCACTGCACAGTGTAATACACAGTACAGAGCAGGAGCCCATGAAATACCTGATGGCAGAAATGATGGCAGGACAACACGCCAGAGCCTGCCTGCATGAGTTCATAAAAATTAGTGACAAGGTCCTCTTCCCAAGTCTATGCCGAGGGACGTCAGGTGGGAAGTTAAAAATTAGCCACCCTGGGAGTACTCAGACTGCAGAAATCAGCAGGCAATATGTAGTTTTTGCTATATGTGGAGGACTTTCTGTAAAACTTCCACTTGTGGTGCATCGCTGAGTTCTGTCACTCTAATGCCCCACTCCTGGTACCATTTCCTTTCTTCGTGTTTGTTTCATTGTTATGATAAAGTCTATGACCAAAACGACTTGGGGGAAAAGGGTTTATTTA
This sequence comes from Dicrostonyx torquatus, assembly GCA_028555095.1. NCBI lineage: Eukaryota > Metazoa > Chordata > Mammalia > Rodentia > Cricetidae > Dicrostonyx > Dicrostonyx torquatus. The sequence continues at coordinate 2,622,441 of JAQHUG010000079.1, forward strand.
AATTATATTTCCACATCACAGTCCATCATCAAAGGAAGTCAGGACAGGAAGATAATGTAGGAATGTGGAGGCAGGAACTGAAGCAGAGGCCATGGAGGGACACTGCTTACAGAATCATTCCTCATGACTTGCTCAGTTACTTTCTTATACAACCAAGGACCAACTGCCTGGGGATGGTACCACCCACAGTGAGCTGTACCCTCCTGTATCAACCACTAATTAATAAAATGTTCTGACAGGCCAATCTGGTGGACATGGTGGTTCTCAAATGAAGTTTCTTCTCAAATTACTCTAGCTTGTATCAAGCTGACATAAATAAATAAGTAGATAAATATATAATAAATAGCCAGCACACTAGCATACGACTAGCTGATCACGCTTGACACAGGGAGGCTATACATTTAATTTCATACCTATATGTCAGTCACCATTACTCTTATTAATAGCCTTTACAACATCCATATTTGTGCACAAAGAGGAAGATATATTTTTGGAGTTTTCCCTTGCCATGGTTGGCTCACCATTTAGCTTTTCTATTCCTTTGTTTCTATTTCTTTGTTCTGTTTAGAGACAGAACAAAGTAAGATTGGCAACATGTTCATTCCTTCCAGCATCCACCAAACACATTATGCCTTGTGGATGGGCTGTACACAGAGGCCTCCAATCCAGTCTCTCGGAAATGGCTGCTGCCCTAGAACGTATTGCTGTCACCATTCTCCAGAACAGTGTGGTTCTCAACTTTCCTTATGCTGCACAACCCTCATGTTGTAGTGACCTCAACCATAAAATGATTTTCACTGCTAGATCACAACTGTAATTTTGTTACTGTGTAACTATAATTTTGATACTGTTATGAATTGTAATGTAAATATTTGTTCTTTCCAATGGTCTTAGGTGACCCTTATGGAAGGATGGTTGGAGAGACTGAGAACTCCTGCTCTACTAGTTGTAGAGTACTTGTTTCTGTGCACAGGACAGTAAATGCTTCCCGTGAGTCTTTCTGGTTCCACTTTCTTCCCTTCTCTAATCACCTATCTCCGCTACAGAGACAGTAGTATCTTCACCCACAAGAAGTTCAAGGAAGAGGGAGATCTGCGAGCACCTAGCTATCACTCAATATGTCTTTGAATCACCCACCGCAATGAGGCTACGAAAGACTTTCATAGCGTGTGAGGAAATCATTTAATATAGATTAATGTTCAAGAGGCTGTTCCACTTTACTTCTAACAGGGTCTTTCATTTTCATTGCTTCCTGACTCAGAAGAAAAAAGGGAGCTTACTGTAAGCTGCTCAAGGTGGTGGCACCACGCTGTCCTAGAAAGGACTTTAGTCATTGCTAACATGCATCCTCAGGTGCTAACAATGATCAGCCCAAGGCAATGCATGACAATTTCATGCACAGGAGATCATTTAGCAGTGTGAAGAGTCCTGTTTACTCTACCCACACAGAGGAAATGGAGAAACTGAACACATTCAAATGTTTACATCCTGTAAAGTCACATTTTGTGTAGGAAACCTTCAGTCAATTACGACGTGTGCTTAGCTAACCTAGAATGTGACTGCCAAGAGGAAATCCTAGCTTAAGGAGGTTAAATGGAGCCAAGGGACAACAACTGCCAGCATTGGCAGACTGAAGAATCCGGAGGCCAGAGATGGCTCTGGTGATTAGAGATGTGTGCCATAGATATAGAAGGGAAGAGGAATGTGTGTGTCAATCACAACTTACATTGCTTTCAAAAATACACTTTATTAGTTGGGTGATGGTGGCACACACCTTTATTGCCAGCACTCGGGAGGCAGTATCTCTGTGAGTCGGAAGCCAGCCTGCGCTACAAGTGAGTTCCCCTGTCTTGAACTTCACCCCCCAAATACATTTTATTAATTATTTGGAAACTTCTTACATGAATAAAATGGATTTTGATTCTATTCACTCCCCATTTCTCTCTGTAACTCCTCCCAGGCCCTCCCTTGCTTTATCCTTCACAACATCATGTCCTTTTCATTAAAAAAAAAGTATTGACCTTATTTAATTTAAACTGTTTTAGATTGCAATTGCTTCGAGATCTAGCTGACAAAAACATTTTGGAGGCATCTAAGAGCTAACACTAACGGAGGCTCAGTGCAACCTGTGAGAACCTGGGTAAGAATGCTGTGGTGAGCAAATGCCTCTCTGTTTGTATGGTTTTCCGTTTCTGAGATTAAAAACAATAATGATGAAAAAAGAGGCTAAGTGTTCTATAAGTCACATACAAGGAACAACATAAAAAAAAAAAACAACTTGATCACTTAAGCCTAAATAAGTAACATTAATTTGAACCAACTTTGGACACTTAAGCTAAACAGTCATTCATTCAGTAATCATTGATTTGGAGGCTATGTTGTCATGTACTATGCTAGGTCTTAGATACACTAAAATTTATACAGTTTTTCTCTTTCCCCCGATACCTCTTAGTCTAAGATCGAGAAGTTTAAACTTTTCTGATTTTGGTAATGTGCTAACCCTGGTCTGACGGTAGTTTTGAAGGTCACGTTATAGGTTGTTAATTATAAACAATAAAACTGACCTGATAGAATTCATAAAATAGAAACATAACCCCAAACATTTCAATGCCCACGAGAGTTGTTCTCAGACTATACCCTTACGGCATGGGCTCGGAAGGGAAGCGTATATACGCCTACAATTATCTTCGCTGGTTCAGAGTCTCTTCAGCTGTTCTCCCTAATGAGAGGACAGTGTATGTGTACTTGTCTGAACCAGCACGCGTTATGCTTTCTAGCGGCAATGGAGTTCGGAGGCTTAGCTTCCGCTCTGAAGCTGTGACAGCTCTATGCTTCTGTTTTGACACGTCTCACGCCTGCACATTGCAAACAGAAGGCGTATCCACCACGGTAGTCTTCGTGCCACTTGTGCAGGGTATGCTGGGCAGCTTCTACACTGTAAGTAATATTCTGGATCCTCTCTCATTGATTTGGCCTGCATTTGACAATTGAATTCTGACTGGCTGTCTTCATGCAGCAGAAAAAATGCTTATTCTTCAGTTGGTCCTGACGACATGTCCATCCATTGATGGCATCCAGGTTGTTTTAAATTTCTGGCCATTATGACTAGAGTAGCAATGAACATAGCTGAGCAAATGTGTCTGCAATAGGATGAAGCATTCTTTAGGTATGTGTTCAAGGATGGTAGAAATGGATCTTTTAAAAAAAAAAAACTTTCTTTATTTTATGTATATGAGTGTTCTATCTACTTATTTAGCCTGAATGCCAGAAGAGGGCATCGGTTTCCATCATAAATTCCTGTGAGCCATTATGTGGTTACTGGGAATTGAACTCAGGACCTCTGGAAGAGCAGAAGTGCTCTTAACCACTGAGCCATCTCTCCAGCTCTCATAATGGATCTTGAAGTAGACTGATTTCCACATTTCTTAGCCTTGCTGATTGTGGTTGGTGTGTGTATGTGTGTGTGTGTGTGTGTGTGTGTGTGTGTGTGTAATCCTACCTCTGTACTAGTCTCCTGGAAACCCTCTTCAAAATACAAAACAAACCTGACAAAGTATTTCCAGCCTGGTGTCAGTTGAGCTGACTGTATCTGTGTGTGTGCCATTGTTTCGTTGTCACAAGGCAGGTATACACGTACGCCGCTGGAAAGAGAATCCCCTGAACTCTTCAGCTGTGTTTTCTGCTAAAAATTTCCCAGAGGTTTCGTGTATGTCTAGGGTGTTATAGGCAAGCAAACGTGGAGTCAAATACTTTTTACCAGCTGTGCTTTTCCACAGGATTCTTTAAAAAGTACTATTGTTTCCAAGATAAGGTTTCACATAGTCTAGGCAGACCTTGATTTTGTTATGTAGCCTAGGATTACCTCGGTAGACTTTGTCATCCTCTGGCATCCACCTCTGGAATACAGGTGTGCACCCTCACATCTGTTATTTGCAGTGCTTTGGCTCACGTTCCAGACTTTGTGAAGGCTGGACAGGGTTCTACTAACTGCCCCACGGATTTCTATACTTTCAGGTTCCTAGTGCCTCACGTCCTAGAGGTGATGCTGATGCTCACCTCCCGGTGTTGTTGTTAGGTTCTGTTTAATGTAAGAGCATATACATTTGGCATCAAACTGGTGTTTAGTAGATGTTCTCCTCCATCCTCTTGAAGCTATGTCAGGTCAGCTATGCACACGAAGAGGCATATGTGTTAGCTGTCAACTTTTTATAGTTTCTTCAGTAAATCATGTAGCTCAAGGCTGGCTGCTTCTAGTACAGGGTAAAGCAGACATGGAAGTGGAACATTTATGCCTTTTGCTGTCTTTTTAATATGCTACCCATGATGGTGGGCCTTCCTGTCCTTTGCTCTTTGATGCAGATAAACACTCTCACATTCATTGCTGCTGAAGTTGAAGGTTCTCTGAATGACTGAAGTTGAGAAAACTATGCCCTGCTCCTGGTACATACTGAATCTTCCCAATCCTGCTGCTGCTTCTGGGTATCTGTTGGGCAAGCAGCAAACCCAGACAGGAAATGAATCTCACCTGTGCTCCTCTGATAGTTCGTTGTCCCAGTAATCACAGGGCTCAGGGGATGTGGTTGAATGTCTGAGCATGACCATGGACTACTCTGAAGAACCTGTAGGTCATAACCTCTTGGGGGGAGTCAAGTGACCCTTTCATAAGGGTCACCTATGACCATCAGAAAACACAAATATTTACAGTATACTTCATAAGAGTAGCAAAATTACAGTTATGAAGTAGCAATGAAAATAATTTTATGGTTGGGGGTTCACCTCAACATGGCAAACTGTATTAAAGGGTCACAGCATTGCTTTAGACGATGGTCTCTCTCCAGTGTTTAGGAGAGAGTAGGAACACAAGGGTGCCTGGAGAGGACTGAGTGACAGCTACCATTGGTTGCCCACCAGAACTGGGTAGTAAGACTCTGTTGTTGAAGATACTACACTTCTTGGTTACAGAATGCAGAAAATCCAGGCTGGAGCTGAGCTAGAAGCTTCCAACTTGGTGACCTTGGTGACTAGCCTTTATAGTGTGAGTGTGAGAGTGTGTGTGTGTGTGTTTGTGTGTGTGTGTGTGTGTGTGTGTTCATGTGTCAGCGAGTCAGCGAGAAGGTCAAACTCTTCAGCACAGCCCTGGTCCAAGACAGGACAGTTTGTCACCTCTTCTTTACTGTGTAACTCTGTCCTGACCTCCCACTGTGACTGGAAGCCTGGGAGACAGAACCTGCTCCCTCTGTCGGTCTTCCATCACATGGAGATTGTGCGGGACTCATCTGTTGGAACAGGAGACTTGTGCAGCACAGTCAACCACTAGTTGGGGGAAATTCCACAGATCCATAGGTAAATAACTGCTTGCTTATGACATTATGCTCTAATGCTCGGGGGTAATTTATGCAGTGCTATTGCGGCAATCAATAAACAATAAAAGGGCTATCACTTATGAAATGCTTACCATGTGCTAAAATCTTTACTCTTACTACTGTTAGACTCTCAAATCCACGATTTTTGTATCCAATGTTTCAATCAGTTGCAGACAGAAAACTGTATCTTTAAAAGTATCTCCTTTGGACATGAACAATTTTTGCATTATTCTGTCAACAGCATGGTAAAGCAATTACTTGCAGGGCATCTATATTATGTTAAGCATTACACTGGTACTGCACTAAGGATAGAAAAAAGAGTAATCTAAAGCAAGAGTGACTCCAAATTTGAGTTTCCCACTTTTCTCCCTGTGTCTTCCATTTGTTTGTAGTTCGTGGTCTATGACCAGTTGTCTGTCTGTTGTGTGTGTCTGATCTATCTTTGCAGCCTATCCCTAAAAAGGGGGTTTGATTTGTATTTATTAAAAAGCACAGAAAACATGCTATGAGAAAGGAATGAAGAATACTTCTCAGAAGCACTCAACAAAGTTTTTAAAGCAAGAAATTATTTCACTGACCCAGTGGCCCACACTAGTACTCTAAACCTAACATAATTGACATTAAGCCCTATCCACATGCTGCTTCCAACATTTATAGTGGATATCTATTATTTAAGGTTGCTTTCAACCTTTTGACTATTTTCTGCAAATGATTACCATAACATATTAACGTTCACACACACATATGCATTATTCTTGGGCAAGGTGATGAATATTAACATAGCTTTGGATTAAAGCTATGCATTTAGCTTAGGTTGTTAAATATGTACACAATCTATGATTACGTGGGAAATGCAAGACATCCAGGTGGGTTGCATTGCTTTCTTAAAGTCCAATTAAATTTAAATAGCCTGAGCAAACAGCAGGACAGCAGGTCACATACACAGTCATAAGTGAACCCAAGGCTTATTATTAACTTGGTTATTAGGCTGGGCAAAAGTGTAGTCTCTTCCTGCTGTGAGAGATATTTTCAGAAAAAGACACAAGATACTATGAGGAAGCTAGAGAGGACTTGAAGTGCACAGAGGCTGTGCACAGGTTCCATGTAAATCTCCATAGTTTGGCAGGGTGGTGGCGCACGCCTTTAATCCCAGCACTTGGGAGGCAGAAGTAGGCGGATCTCTGTGAGTTCAAGGCCAGCCTCGTCTACAAGAGCTAGTTCCAGGACAGGCTCCAAAGCTACAAAGAAACCCTGTATCAAAAAACAAAAAACTACATGATTTTGGTAAGGGGTATGGGCACTTTTGGACTATTGTCTCTGTTAATAATGAACGATAGTTGGGTATCACAACCTCTTAAAAGTCCCCTGAGATAATATTTTATAGACAAGAAACCTGAAGTACAGTCAGAGAAGAGCAGGAAGCCTCATATGTTCCTGAACCGGGAGTACAGCACAGGCAAGCTGTTAGCAGGGGACTGTTCCATCACTGGTGATCATGATGGTGGTTGATGAGTTTGGCTGGTGAGTCGGTGATTTACAAAGAGGAAGTGTCAGAGGACTGCTCCATGACCCTTAGATTGGTTTTGTATATATTCATATTTATGTTTGCGTACCTCAGGATCCAAAGCAAAATGTATCTCTCATTGTGAATCTAACAAGAAATCTTAGTAGACATTTTAACAGGTAATAATTATTTTTATTACTATTTCTGAATGAAATTATTTAGCAAAATAACATTTCCACCAAGATCGTTGTTGTTGTTATTGGTTTTGATACAGGGTCTCGATATGTAGTCCTTGGCAGACCTGGAACTCACTGCGTTGACCAGACTGCGCTCATAGAGATCTGCCGGCCTCTGCCTCCCAAGTGCCCAAGATTATTTTTATATCATTCCTCAACCTTCCACTGTTTGATACTCTAGTCCTAAGGGAGTGGTTCCCTGATCTCACTGGGATAGGAGTGGAGGGGTACTTTTTCTTCCGCCAGAACTGACATGGTTCTGAGGTTCTCATCTGTATTGGTTAATTTTTTATTGTCAACTTGATCCAACATAAAGTCACCCAGGGAAGAGGTAGACTCAATAGAAGAATTGCTCATACCAAATCAGCATGAAGTCATGTCTATGAGAGATTGTCTTTATCAATGATTGATGTGGGCAGGGCCCAGCCCACTGTGGGCAGCACCATTCCTAGACAGGAAGGTCTGACCTGTATAGGAAATCTAGCTGGGCATGAACTCAAGATCAAAGCAGTGAGCAGCATTAACTCAGTTTCTGCTTCAAGATCCTTCTCTGAGTTCCTGAACTATGACCTGGAAGTGTAAGATGAAAGAACCCTTTCTTTTTAAGTTGCCTTTGATTGTGATGTTTATCAGAGAAACAGGAAAGAAACAAGATTACTCATCCAAGCCTGCTTCTTCTCTTCTCAGAGACAGGAAATCCTGTGGATGGACGAACATAGGGGACACTGTTGAACTGAATGACCACTCTCCAGGAAGCCGAGGCAGATATAAACCACAAGCCGGGCAAGATAGCTCTGTCTCACAAAGACTTGGACTTTCAAAATGAATTGAAGCTTTCATCCTGCTGCTTTCCCTCCAGACGCCTCTGGTAGCTTAACCAAGTTAGCCAGGGAACTTCCTTCGTCAGAGAAATCGATACGTCTTGTCCACTGAAGTCAATGCTGTAATTGATAGGTCTAGGAAGGGCCATTTTGGGCAGATGATTTTGCTCATTTACTCTCTGTTAAATAGTGCTAGCAAAGCAGAAAGGACAGGAAAAGATGTGAAAGTAAAGTATTAAAACAGAAATAACTCTTCGTCAAGTCCTGCAACTGCAGTTCCCTGACCCCAACAGGCTGCTGCTGCATTTTCCCCTCTGTGCACGAGGAATCCTTCCTGGACCCCAGCCCGTTTGATGACCAGCGCAATGTAGATATGATGGGAAATGTGGAATGCTGTCAGGGAGACGTCTGCATACGGCATCTTCCTGCAGGAAAGCAATCACGAAGCTAAATGAAAGGAAATCGAATCTTGCTTGCAAGAGGTGTTTTGACATCTCTGTTGACAGTTTCATAATGAAACACTGGTATTTTGGTGATGATCCAGGCTGTACCACGCACCATGGGCACTTCAATTTTGATTACCTAAGAGGATTATGCCTCCTGCTCCCCTCTGTGTAGTAATGAGACTGTCTTCCACCCTGACACACTTCTCTGGGCTTGACACCTTTCCCGGGACACTGAAAGGACTCTAATCCCATTCGGGTTTCTCCACAGTCATCCACTCAGAGACCCGCAGCTGCTTCTAAGCTAGTGGGTGAGAGCTGCATTTGGTGCTTTCATGGTTCTGCTTTCTGATGGGTGGAACTGCATCTCACATGGGGTTAGACCATTCTGGAGTCCAACACCCCTCGAAGCCCCCTCAAGTTAGCCATGCGGCACAATGCTTTTTTATCCACCATTCAGGCCAAGTCAGCATTCCTTCCAGCCCTGGGACAGATGGCTGGTTCCATGGCTGGTACCAGCTGAAGCAGTTGGCTTCTACAGATGGGCCATATTGTTTGAGAAATAATCTTTCCACACATCAGAATCACATCTCAGGACTCTTTGGGGGAGATGAGAAAACGGAAAACTACCAAAGGACCCAGATTGCTATCTGCCACCCCAGGCTTGTTTGGAGAGCACACACCCATTTTGGAAAACTGCTCTGTTTTCAAATCCCCTCCCTCACCCTTCTTTCCCTAATCTAACTCTGTCAGGAGGATCTGCAGGCATAGTCATCGTGGCAACCCACACAGAGGGAATGAGAAGACATCAAGAGGACTAGGACATCAAGGTGACAACACTGCCACTGGATACAGAACCTTGGCCCCTAACGTCCAGAGGGATGGATGGCCACTTGGTGTGCTGCTTGCTTTATCATTCCTCTGCCATTGGACTGTCCGCATAGAACTGTCACCAGCCCTATGAGGGAAGATTGTGCTCTGTTACTTATGCAAAGAGTATCTTTCTTGATTTTTATTCAGTTCAGGTAACTCTAGGAGCACCCCCATAAATCAGCCCAGTGAATGCAAAATGAAATTCCAGCTCACGGTGTTTGATTTCCATAGCATAAATCCCCCAGCAGCTGACTTTATGTTCCCCATAGGAAGTCCCTGGAGGTGAACTTGGTGAACATCATTAACCCTCCCTCCAGTTAGCTCCAGCAGCCAAAGGCTCCCTGTGTCTTATCTTGCAGTCCATTGGGCACAGTGTCTTCTGATCCTTTGTGCTTGGCATTCAATGGCTATAAGGCACACAGGGTAAATTTCTAGAAACTGGGCCCAGGCTCATACCAGATCTGCACAGAAAATGAGGTATTTCTATTAAAATGTTCCCTGCAAGTTTTGAATAGTGGAACTCAGAATTAAATAAGTCATCACAGAAAGTACTATGTATTTCTGAATGGAGCAGGAAGCTGACCTAGATCCGTGGCCACTTGGTTCCACTGTCCTTGTGTTTTTTCCTTTGTCCCCACTTTCAGTCATTTTATTATTTTATGTATCATGTGAATAGCTTTATGGTATGAGGTGTTGTTTTTTTTTTTTGCTTTGCTTTGTTAAAAAAAAAAATGAATGGCTAGATGATAAAATACCACCCTTCCTTTCTATGTAACTTTGAGAATAGCAGGTACCATGAAGAACAAAGCACCATTCTAGAAATTTAATGTGAATGAAGTAGATTATAATGAAAAGCTTTATAATAACTATCTTCACTGGAGTTTCCAATGGTGACAAAACACCATAACCAAAAGCAATTTGGGGAAAGGGGGTTAATCTTATCTCATAGCTTACAGTCCACCATGAAGAGAAGTCAGGACAGGCACACAAGAAAGGACTAGAGGCAGTAACTAAAACAGAAGCCCTCTCCCTGGCTTGCTCAGTTTGCTTTCTTATATACAACCTAAGATCACCTGCCCAGGGGTCAGCACTGCCCACAGTAGGGTAGTCCCGTCCACATCAGTCATCAGTTAACAAGACACAACACAGGCCACAGGCTTGCCCATGGACCAATCTGATGCTGAGTTTTTGTTGTTGGTGGTGGTGGTGTTTTTTCCTCAGTTGAGGTTGATGACTTCAGCTTGTTTCAAGGTGACTTCAAACCAACCACCCCAATAACTCATAGTGATGGCATACAGGTCTTTTCCCATGTGCCAGTCTAGAGGCAGTGTGCAGTTCTTTGCCATGGAGTCTTCTCATGGACCCTTCCCAGAAGCCTCCCGCTCCTGTCTGCTAAAGCAGATTGTTACAGGATAGAAAGTGATCCATCCTCTCCAACCTAAGTTATTGCTTAGAAGCAAACTACCAGTTCTACCTAAAAACTAGTGGAGGGGATTACCCAAAGGCAAGAACAGCACATGGTACTTTCTCAGGACCATGACCATAGGGTCGTTGCATACAGGCACACATAAAGTACGTATGTAAAGTGATAAAGTGTACCTCTGCCTGTTGATTTATGGACCTCAGTGCCAGAGAGTCTGGGACACCAAATCAACAGAAAGGCTCAAGAAACAGTATTTCTAGTAAGTTCTCATAGCTTCCGTGGTCTGGGCAAACAAAAAGGAGGCTCTCACTTTGTCCTAGTGCCACCTGCGGTAACTTACCTGTCTCTTTACCTTCTCTATGAGACATCTCAGAGCAACTGGCTGTCATTGCTAAAATTCATACTGTTGAATCTTGTGGCCTTTGTCTTTACTTTCAGAGTTTGATCATTGGCGATTGCCTGCAACCTGCTTGTCCTCACAATAACTCTCCAGTTCCATTTTAGTGGTGCTGCTGGGGTTTGAACCCATGGCTTTCTGGGTCCTAGACAAGCATTCTACCTCTCTGTTACCTCCCTACCTTCTAGGACTATTTTGCCTGTGGCCTGCATTTCAGACATTTGGCAATCATTTCTTCTTGGGGAAGTGGTGAAAGAGGACAATTATTTCTAGGACCGTATGCTAAAACCATAGACTGCTGCCTAGGCTGGAGGGGCTCTCAGGGGCAGGACTTCCCAGTGCTGTTGTTTCTATTTCAGAGAAGCATAAGGAATGTGCAAACACCCCCAAGTTGGTCTGGGACTGCAGACTTTATGGATTGTAGGTTTTTCAGTGTTGGAACCAAGATGGCCAATGATCACTCACGATGCCAGCTTGTAAACTCAAGCCTTACAGAGTTTTTTTGCACCTCTGGAGTTTGGACTTTGCAGAAGGAATTTAGCAGATATAATTCATTTAAGGACCTAAAAATGAGATTACCCTGGGCTGTCCACCTTGGCTCTCGTTACCAAGGAAGCAGGGGAATGTTAAGTTTGCAGAGGAAGAGTCGGAGATAAAGCTGCTATGACTGCATGTTGCCCACTCTAGCTATCTTTAAAACATACACTTTAATAGGAATAAAGGACACAAGCAGATTTACAATACCAGACCCTGGATCCGAGCTTCTCCGAAGACGCTTACCGACCGACCCAAGATCTGCGCAGAGAGAGCCTTTTCACGGGGACTCAACCTTTTATACCTAATTGGGACCTGATGGTCCAACCCCGAACAATCAGCCAATGGCTAATGGTGGGGCCGGGCTACTAGTAGAGGAGGAGGAGGAGGAGGAGGAGGAGGAGGAGGAGGAGGAGGAGGAGGAGGAGGAGGAGGAGGAGGAGGGAGAGATTCTCCCCTGGAGGCAGGCATTTCTCTTCCTGCCTCATCTTCCTCCCCTTTCTTCTCTCTTTCCCTTCTTCTCCCCTTCTTCCTTTTTCTGTCTTCTTCCTCTTATCCTCTTCTCGGCTTTCTCTTTTGTAATTTACTTTATTCAGTCCTACCCCCTTAAATGCACTGTAACACACACTCTCCAGATTCTGCCCTTGCAGTCCCCAATGTCACAGGTGTCTATGATGTTTCTGTCTTTGTAACCAGCACGATGAAGAGCTGAGATGCTGTCAGCAAACCAGAAGGTCATCCTCTGTCCACTTCCTGTTGCAGTCCTTCCTTCCTGCCTGGGGAGGCTGATACATGCTGTTTTACTCCATTTCTCACCTGTCAGATGGGAAGTTATAGAAACATTTCCATGTTTAGCGATTACTCTTCTTACAGTTACATAGTTTCTCCATCTTCTTATGAAACAGAAGCACCATTCTTCCTTGCTGCTATTACCATTTTGTAATAAGAAAAATAATTTAAAGTTCAGAAAAAATCCCAGCATTTTTGTACAATCCCTATTTACCTGAGTTTTAGTTTAGTGTGTGTGTGTGGGCAGGGTTCTGAGGAGGCCAAATGAGGGCATCAGATCCCTTAGAACTGGGGTCACAGGTGGCTGTGAGCAGCCCAACATGGGTGCTAGATGCTGAACTCCATCCCCTGAAAGCGCAGCAACCTCTTAACCACTCACACACCTTCCGCCCCGACCGCTGGTTTATGTGGCCACCCCTTCCTCGAGATTTACTACTTTTCTTCCTAAGGATCACTCTTTAGTGGTTCTCTCTGTGAAGCACTGTGCGCAGCAAATGATTTCTGGCTGTGGACGTCTTAAGTAGACTTATTCTCTCGCTAGGCGGATGTTTAGCAGAGTACAGAACTCTGGGTACAGTTACGTCCCCCAGTTCTTTGAAGCACGTTACTTCTTGCATTGACTTCTGACATCTGTTGTTGACAAGAAATCCACTCGTCTTCGTTAAAATTCTTTCCTGGAAAATCTGCTTTTCCTCACTGCTACTTTTCAGAGTTTTTCTCTTCATTGCCGTTCCGCAGCTTTTCTGGTGCGCTGGTGGCGGCGGCTGCTATAGATTTGTTCTCCTTTCTCCGTATTAATCCTCATCATCTATTTTTGCTCGGCAGACCAGTCATGGCTAAAATATTGCTGCTGCTTCATCCTCTTCCTTATCATTTGAAAATTTATCACCTGAACATTGCACCTTGTCAATCAACTCTTTAGGTACTGGTTTCTCTGACAGAGGTGTTTGTCCCCTGCTTCCTCTTCTTCTGTGAAGTCTTCGGTGGATCTTTCCGTGTATGCAGACTTCAGTGATTAGAATCCCTGAGGTTGTTCATTGCAATGAATGTTTTCTTATTCTTTCTTGTGCTCTTTTCTCTGAGACTAGTAAATACAATTATTTTTAAGTTGCTTATAGATTTATTTTTAAATGAACTATTATTTTTTAAACTTGCAAATAAAAGCATTACTCACCAAAAGTAGCCAGACCCAAAGTATAAATTATATATTATAATTTATGACCTATAGTGAAGATTCATAATTTAGCTGCAGCATGCATGGTGGATTCTTCCAACTGTTGATTGTGTTGACTGTTATCATGACACTTTCCTCTTCTCTTTTGGAGTTGGTTGAGTGAAAGTCTTTAGCTTCTCTGTCTCTCTGCCTCCCCCCACACACACATTTTTTTAGTACCCCTGTAGAACAGTAGATCTAGACTTTTCTGACACTTCAAACCTTTAAAATAGTTCTTCTAGTTGGGGTGACCCCAACCATAAAATATTTTTTGTTGCTACTTCAAAACTGTAGTTTTGTTAATTTTATGAATCATAATGTAGAAATCTGATATGCAGGATGTTTGACATGCGACTCTTGTGAAAGGGTCATTTGATCCTCATAGGGGTCATAACCCACAGGTTGAGAACCACTGCCCTAGCCCAACCCTAGTTCAGTCCTAGATCATGCTCTCTTGTCACCTCAAGTGTCGTATTCTTGAAGACAGGAGGCATATGTTCCCTACTAACTGTCCCAACTTGTCCCAGGTCTTGACTGTGAGTCTGCATTTCTTCCTCCTCTTTCCTGGATTCTTGTCTTTGTCTAAGCTCAAGACGCATTCAGTCCCCCCCCCCGCCCTTGAAGCCTTCCTGACCGTCCATTCTCATGGGGACTTCCATGCACACTATTTTTTTATGTTTACTATATTACTTTGAGAATAACTGTCCACATGATCTTATATGATGGTAAATTTCCTCATGTTACTGGCAGATTTAATCATAACACATCTTGCAGAATACCTAGGTAGCTTATGCAGCTAAATCAATCAAAAGTGCTCACAAGAAAGAATAAATAAAAATAAAAATTAGAGAAGTGGTAGAAATAGGGCTAGGGAATACAGTTCAACAGGCAGAGTGTTCGTCTGGAATGCACGAAATACTGGGTTTGATTTCCCGGTACCATTTAAACCAAGTGTAGCAGCATATACCGGTAATCCCAGTACGTGAGAGGTAGAGGCGGGAGGACAGAAGTTCAAGCTCATCCTCAACTATACAATGAGTCCAAGGCCCATTTGGGCTAGAGATTCTGTTTCAGGAGGAAAAAGTGGTAAAAACATAAGTAAATCTCAGCGTTTGGTGAATGTGTATTATGAATAACACATTTAAAAACTACTATACAGTTGAACCTTATAAAACTTCCCTACTTTACGTTCTAAGATTCATTTATTTTTATTTTATGTGTATGAATATTTTGCCTGTATGTATGTATATGTATGCTTGGTGCCTCTAGAAGCCAGAAGAGGGAGTTTGATTCCCTGGACTGGAGTTACAGATGGTTGTAAGCAGTCATGTGGTGTTGGGAATTGAACCCTGGTCCTCTGAAGGAGCAGCCACTGCTCACCCTGGAGCTTTTTTACATCCCTATCCTACGTGCTTTCTACTGTGCTACCCTACGTCGGCACACACTGCTTTAGTTTTGGCGTTAGGTCTTCCATTGTTTCCTAAGAGTTCTGCACGTGATGAGACCAGGCTCTAGGTGTTAATTACATATTATTAGTGGAAAATAAAGTCCACTAGCGGACTAAAGCTCCTTGCTTTTGTAAAAGTAGTGTGACAGCTTTGTAGTGGATAGCAGCTCAAGTAGGCGGGACTCCAAGACTTCCCCAAATATCATCTCCACAGTAGAGTAAAAGTGATACTATCTAGATGGATTTGCCAAATCTAGTAGAAACGGGAGAATTTATGTCACTGGCAAAGTTTGTGAAGGAAAAAAACCCATAAAACTGAGTGCTTAGATTTTCCCAAAATTCATGATTGTGAATAAATTTTTAGCCAAATCTGAAAACACCATCTGCAAACTTTTACACCCAATGGATTCCAAGTATGCAATGTCTCCAGATTTCTTTTTCCTACACAATGAGTTCATGTTAATTTTTCTACGATTAAGAAAAATGTTATATATTAACAGTAGAGCTAAAGATGAGGACCTCTGTTATATTCAATCTCAACCTTAAACACAAAGATTAACAATTAAAGATAGTTTTAGGAAGTCCCTGAAACTGACCAGATTCAGTAGGCCTCTCCCTGCCAAACTAAGCACTAAAAACTGAGAGTACCTCTCAGACCCAGGGAAGTTATGCTGCAATGACTCTGAGACCAGACCGGCTGCCTGGAAGAAACAGAAACCAGCCAAGCTTCCTAGAAGAGGTTTAGACTAACTGAGTCACTTGGAAGCGACACTCTCCAGCTTGTTGAGCTGTCTACAGGCTGTGCAGTATGCTCCAAATTTCCAGCTTTTGTGAGTTGTCATCCATGCCGGGTGGGCCTTGATGGTGCAGCTGTCTTCGAGTCATTT
>JAQHUG010000079.1:2687678-2707182 GCA_028555095.1 Dicrostonyx torquatus
CTGCCTCTGAGAGTCATGCACACTGCCCCAGATCAAGGGTTACAGTGGGTCTATGTCACTATTAAACAATTTGTAACATGCTGCTCAGAGACCCCATTTAAGTGTTCAGCCTCCTGAAGGAGCCAGAGCTGATCATACAACTAGCACTAACCAGGAAGCCCTCCCCTAAAGAAGTCATGCATCATTCGTTGGCAATACTGAGTGCTGAGTCAAGAAGACCTCTCTTTAAGGAGCCTCAACACCCCGATTGCGGCCAGCAAACAGAGCCCATCTGAAAAAACAAAAACAAAAACAAAACTGTGGCTACCACGAAGTTAGGCTATACTCTGTTTGTGTGTGTGTGTGTATGTCCAGAATACTTTCCAAGCTCTCTTATGTTTTATGTGGATGTAGCTGCCCCATGTTGGCGTGCCAATTTGTAGGCGGTGACTGCTCTTTCATTTCTCAGCTGCCGGATACAAAAAATCCACAAAATTATATTAATTACAACACTGCTTGGCCTATTAGCTCAGACTCCTTATTAATTAACTTTTACATCTTAAGTTAACCCATTCCTATTATTTTGTATTTTACCACAAGGCTCGTGGTTTACTGTAAGGTTCCGGTATGTCTGTCTCCTTCCGCAGCCACATGGCATCTGCCTGACTCTGCCTTCTTTTCTCCTCTGTTTCTGCTTGGAATTCCCTCTTTGCTCTATTCTGTGCTGCCATAGGCCCAAAGCAGATTTTTTTATTAACCAATTGTTAAAAAACACAGATTGTAACCCCTAGAATCTAGATTATAATCTCTCTATTTCTCTCTCTCTCAGAAAGGGATTATTCCAGACATAGTGACTGTATGCTCTTGAAACAAGGTCCTCCTGTGTTAATCAGGGGAGCCTAACTGCAGTCACAAAAAATGAAGTTGACATAAGGATGAAGCAGTGGTTGGAGCTGCATAGCCAGAACCAGGTGATGCCTAGAGTCGACAAAGGAGGCAAGAGCTGACTCTCTTCTAGAGACTTCAGTGGTGCTTCAGGGACATTTCAGATCTCTCTTTTGTTGGTGGTGATAAGTCATTTTCAGCTTGTGATAAGGCATTATAGTAGCCACAGGACGCAGATCCACCCTGCCCAGCTGCCTGCTTCCTGCTTGCCTATGTTCTCGTCCTCCTACTAGACAAGAAGCTCTCTCTAGGCAGGGACTCCAAGGAGATCTCTGCTCTCTCTCCAGATACGACAGCCAGTTCCCCCAGATTCTGACTTCTGAGGCGGCCACCCTCAAGAGAAGGACCAGACCCTACTGGGTTCCTTGCTTTGGTTGGCTGAAAGAATCACTGGCCTTCTCTTTGTGGGAAGAGCTTGGCTCAGAGTCAAGATACACAGGATGGAGTTGGTCGGGGTGTGGGGGACACATGGGAACCCTCCTAGGCATGTAAACAAAGATTTAGTGGAGAGTATTAGTACGCAGAGACAGGAGGGCCTATGCAGATTATCACCTACAAACACACTCTTCAGGTTTTGTCTGACACTAGTGAAGAAAAGGAGGGAGCTGGAGGCCCTCAACGTTTAGGAGAGCACGTGGCAGGAGGGAGTAAGATAGGACTTTCTGAGGAGGCTCAGGGTTAGCACTGGGAATGTCAGTGCTGAGCAGTGGAGCTGGCTCCTGCTGCTTGGCTAAAATGTTGGCGCTGGGACCCAATCACAAGAGCCAGAAGCAGGCAGTCAGAAGCCTTTACTCTGAAGCCTTCTGCTTTTCACTCCTACCCACCTCCAAGCCCATCCTAGGCGTCCCGTGAATAGAACCCAGCAGGGAAACCCCAACGAAGTTGATTGGGAAATTTATCTTGTACATCATCACAGGACAGAACAGACAGAGCTGGATTTAGATCTAAGAAATAACAGCTTAATTACTCATATAACTGATGATCGATTGCACTTTGGGGCCTGACATTAGCAAACTAGAACGAGGATAAATTGTATGCAGCCTTGTGCTTATGTATACTAACTTAATCGTTTGTGTAGTCTTTGTTCCGTGTCTATCTTCCTCACTAGATTTCAAGCACCACATATTACCTATTTTCTCCCTGTGATAGCCCCAGGATCTAGCAAGGGCTGTTAGAGATGGCTGCTTCGAAACAGTTGTTAACTGGCTGGTGCTTTTCTGAGATTTTGTCTGTGTTGACTGATGTTTTTGGAGGACTATGCCATCCCATCCCTTGTAGTAAGAAGTCTTTTCTCCTCCCAAAATCATGAAATAACCCTTGTTTTTCATGCTGTTATTCCAGAGTGCAGAGACAAGTTGGCAGGTGCCTGTTTGCAGTCTAAATTACTTCATTCAGCTGCCCACACCAGAGCCGTCATTGTCAAACCGCCAGTGTCCGCTTCTCTTCCTCTCGTCGATGCGCTCACATGCTCCCTTGAGGCACTCCAGTGTGGGAAACTCCTCTAAGGGTTTCCTTATGACGGCTCAAAGTGGGGAATTTTTCCCTCTAAACACGGCACCTTGGACTAGTACTGTCAGTAGCAGGAGACCCTGTCGACACAGATGCCAGAGCTTAGGGACCTCCGTTCAGGGAAAGCTGGACCCTCTGCGCTGGAAACACTTAGCTGGTAGTGTGCTTGTCTGAAGAGCATGAGGACCTAAGCTCGATCCCCAGAATCCACGTTTTAAAAGTGTGGGGTGGAGTGGGGTGGGGTGGGGTGGCAATTGGCTTAGTGGCAAAGGCACCTGCTTCCAAACTTGATGGCCTGGGATTGATCCCCAGGACCCACATGTTAGGAGAGAATCAACTCAACTCACACCCGTTGTCCTCTGATCCCCACGTGTAAACTTTGGGGCATGTACACACACACACACACACACACACACACACACACACACACCAGATCAGTAAGTAAGGGTACTTGCTGTGTAAGCATGAGAACCTGAATTCAAATTCCTAGCACCTATGTAAAAATCCAGGCAGGTTTCAGTAGCTCTACCCCAGTATTGGGAATGGAGACAGGTGGATCCTGGGAGTTCCGTCGCCAATGTGGGACAGCTTAGCTGAAACTGTGAGCTTCCATTCAGCGGTTATCTGTGAACGGGGGGATTAAGTCATGGATTCTCCTTATACTGTGATTAAAGGTGAGTCAAGTAGCCACTGTCCAGAGCTTGGAACACATAAAAACATAAAATAGTCAACAGGGAGAAATCTTCTGTGTTCCAAAGTCTTAGTACTATAATAGACTACTCCCAAATGACTTCTTTTACATTTTGATTGTTTTCCCACCCCTCTGAAGAAAGGGGATGCAGATAAATTAGGCACACACTTCCCAGAGCAAACTTCCCTGAAAGTGTTTAATAAGTCCTTGGCCTGCAAAGTCAGTATGACTCATTCTGAGTCGTGATAGTCTCCAAAAAATACATAAAAATCATAGTAGATGATATAAAAATATGAATATGTGAGGCTGGAGAGTTGCCTCAGTGGTTAAGATCACTGACTCCTCTTTCATAGAACCCAGATTCAATTTTCAGAAACCCACAGGGCTCACAAGACTTTGTAACTCCATTTCCGTTGTAACCGATGCCCTCTTCTGGCCTCCGTGAACACTGGCTGTATGGATGCTCGTGGTGAACATCCATGTAGGCAAAACATCCACATGCATAAAATACCCAAAGAAATCCATCTCAAAAAAGGTTTTAAAAAATGAAATAAACCTTTAAAATATTAATATAAGAATGCAATAAAAACATTTGAAATAAAATAAAATCCAAAGGCGTGATTTGATTGGCCCAGCATGGGCCCATGGATTCTCCTGTGATGGAAAACTCAGGTAGGCACAGTCACTTCAGACAGTTCTCACAAAAAAAAAATGAAGCGTGCCAGGACGGGAGTGAGGGTACATACAACTTAGAGGGCTCTGCATGCACCCACCACGGCTCCGAAAGCTTCTGAACCCCACCTGCTTGGAGAGAAATCCACCCATGCCGTAGGTGAGGGTTCTCGCTCAGTGTGACAAGCGATGTTCTCAGTCCTCACTGTTTTCATGTCATCTGTGGTCCCAGAAACCTTGACAACCACAGCACAGGGAGACTGGGAGCTGGCCTGTTAGGACCCGAGTGTGAGTTCAGGGTGTCCATCTCTAAAGACAGCGGTCCCATCCCTCATCCCCATTGCCTTCTCCATAGCAGCAGTTAAAAGCAAGCCGAGGGCAAGAGAAGCGGGGGAGTTGGACTGTTTTCCCAGGTGGCATTTGTGTTGATTCAAACGAAACAGCACTGTTTTGTCTCAGCAGTCCAAGAACATGACAGATTCTGCCTGATAGCCAGCAGTAAAGTAAGTTCAAGAAATAATGTTGTCTGCAGTCTCACTGGGAATAGTAATGCTTGTCAGCCTGAAGAAACGATCATGCCGTCCTACGCCCCGATGCCTCAGTTCCGTTTAAAACTGTATGCCTCTTGGAAACAGGACTCTTTGAGGGCTTCCAAGACTAACAGTTCTCACTAATTTCTTGTCTTCAAACAGGCACCCTGCTGACAGGCTTCCAGGGCCCTGGGCCTTCACAGACACGTCATTTTCTTTCACAATAAGAAGGTAAACGTGATCCAAGGCATGACTGACTTAACCGTCTTCCATCGTAGGATTGTTGGGTGTCACCCAAAGCGACTCTCAGAGAGAATGTGTTTCCCTGCAAAGAAAGTGTCACAGCTTGTTGATAAAGTGAAGTCTGCTTCTCCCTCCCCTTGTCAAACATCCCATACTATTGACTGAAGGAGACAGACCGACATTGTTTAAATAAGTAGTTGAAAAGAGGGTTGTGGTGGGGAGTAAGGCCCATTCCTCCATATGACAGAAGAGAGGTCCCAGGTTCTATTTTTTACTGCTGAGATTATCTGAACTCAAACATACTTACTTAATAGCATAGAAAATCAGAGATGGGATAGGGGAGGGAGAGAGAGAGACAGACAGCAAAGATGTAAAAGTGGTACTAAGTTATGGGATGACATGTTTTAAATGTGTGAGTGTACACACACCCATGTGTGTACATATGCTAAGCCTACCCTGGTTTCATACATGCTAAGCCTGAGCTCTGCCACTGACATATGCTCTGATTCTCTTTCCCCCGTCCCCCCTTTTATCTTAGAATAAGTCTTGTTCTGTAGCCCAGACTGGCTTGGTACTCAATCCTCCTGCTCAGCCTCCCTAGTATCTGGATTAAAGGTATACCACCCAATGCCTGGCATCCATTTTTTATGACTTATTTTCCTCATATTAAAAATAACAGCCTTGTTATTTCAATGACATAATTAGTCAAAACCAATATAAAAGTTTTACCAAGCACAGAAACATGATAGTACCTGCCACGGGGAATACCCGCTACGTGCTGGGTAGTATTCTAGGTACACTGATTCATTCAGTTCTTTGATTCGCATAATGATAGCTATTGTGACTCTCCTGCCTCAGCTGATGGGTGCCCCACATGCGGAGTCTGGAAGCATCTCTTGAAGATCACCCAACTTCTCAGTTTCCAGGAGGCTACATTCCCTAATCCATGTGCGTGTCATCCCCCATGACTCCCAGAGTCAATAAGGAAGTGGCAGATCCCTTTTCACCTGACCTGTCAGTCTCTCCCTGCCTCAAGTCCATCACCATCCTGGGAGAGAAAGACCAGCTCATTTCTATTTGCTTAGCATGCGGCCATGTTCAATCTCAAAGTCCTGATTTCCCAAGAAGCCCTCTGCCCTAGGCAGACCAGGATGGCTGTCCACTCCATCAAAAGGATTTCCCAATGGCGACACCATCTTGCTTATCTTTCCCATGAATATGTAAATGGATTCAACAACTTTGTACTGCACAAGGTCTCTGTTTGGGGGCTCAAAGGGGACACTGAAGTAGACTGTACTTCTGGCAGAAGTTTATTAGAAGAGTTACTCTGCCCATAGACAAAGATACAGGCAGATAACAGCAGGGCAGCGTCTCTGAGGAGACTTAAGCCCTTGAGGTAGAGTGGGGGACCCTTCTTACAGCCCTCAGAGGAAGAATGGGGTGCTATATAGTCAGATTGTCTCTTAGTTCCCTGGGCAGCAGGAAGAGGGGAATAATAAAGGCACATGAGTTAAGGTGTATCCATCATGGGTAGGGAGCTGTTTTCACCATCGTATATATCCCTCCAGTATCCTAGAGTCTGGCAGCCCGATGTTTGGAAATAAAGTTCACAAAACATCAAAGTAACCATTGTAATGTCTGTACTTGGTGGTGTCTGGTAAGTTCAGCTTTGCACGGCCATCATCTCTTCTTCATTCCAAGAGAGCAAATACTTACGGACATTTTCCAAGTGTCAGAAGGAGACCTGCAAGAGCTTTCCAGCGACTTGTTTAAGCCTGGATAAATAATGTTGGAGCTCTGATCAGATTCACGTGAGCCATCTGAAGCTCTTGGAAGAACTTGAGGGGAGGGAGGGAACTCCAGGATTCATTCCCTGTTTTTATGGAAAATATTGAGTCAACACTTAGGACTTTGCAATTTGAATTTCATAACATTCATCTAAATAAATGAATGGGCATGATGCTGTATCTCTCCCCCGCACTTCTCATTCCTCACCTCCAACCTATTTGTGTTCTTCCCTGAGGAACAGTCCGTGTGGATGTCTAGTCACAAGCTGGAGATGAACGAGAAGGGAAGTCAACAACACTGTTAAACACAGCCTCAGGAAAAGGACTGCAAAGCAGAGGCCTTTCCCAGCTAGAGGTCAACCCAGAGAGCAGCACATGCTAGACTGTGCTTCCTGTCCCAGAACCCATGAAGTCCAAGTGTGCTAAATCAGAG
This sequence comes from Dicrostonyx torquatus, assembly GCA_028555095.1. Lineage (NCBI taxonomy): Eukaryota > Metazoa > Chordata > Mammalia > Rodentia > Cricetidae > Dicrostonyx > Dicrostonyx torquatus. The sequence goes on from JAQHUG010000079.1 coordinate 2,694,468, forward strand.
CTTGCTGGCTTCAGAGGCACGAGCACACTGTCACGTGCATGCAGGCAGAGGCCAGAGGTCACTGTTAGGAGTCTTCCTCTATTGCTCTCCATGTTCGTGCATTTGTTTGCTTTCCTGAGATCATGTCTCTCATTGAGTCCAAAGGGTCACATGACTGAAGAGCACCAAGGAGCCTCCTATCTCCACCTTCTCAATGCTAGGGTTCTAGTCCACTGTGCCTGGCATTTTACACGAATGCTGAGGATCCGAACTCAGGTCTTCGTGCTTGTAAAGCAAGGACTTCATGACTGACAGAGCCATCTCCCCAGCTCTGCACAAATACACTTTCAAGTAGGTCTTATCATCTAAGAGGAAACGTTCCAAACAGTTCTTGAACTGGACATAAGGATAACCAGCCAAACAGAGGCTGTGTGAGACAAGTGGGGACCCATGGCTGCTCTCCTTGTCAAGCATCTTGCTGGGCGGCTGAAAGCCATCACTCCTCAGCAACATCTGAGAGCAAAGGAGAAGAGGCAAAAACATGTTGAGAAATAAACCCTTCAACAGAGAAAACCCACCAGAGCCCAGCCAAGCCAAGTGAAACAGATTAAAATCAGTTGATTGCAAAATGCAACAGGGGAGGAAGGAGTGAAAGGCCAGAAAAGACAAGAGAAAATATAAATCCAGCCAAACAAATGGGCCGCAAGAAACCTGGGGCCTGTCACACAAGCAGGAACATAAAACTCCAGGGAGAGTCTGTGCTAGACCAATGAAGCCCGATGACTGGAAAAGAAAATACACTTCCAAGTGGAAGCGAGGTCTTAATGGAGATCAGATGACTCAAGAGGGGGCCAGCAGATGACTCACGAATAGAACTTCTGAGGAGACAAGTTAACTGAAAAGCAAAGAAACCATACAAATAAAAACCACTTGCTGGGCTGGGGAGATGATCCAGCCAGTTAAGGGCTTGCTCTGCAAGATCGAGGACCTGAGTTCAAGCCCAAGAACCAATGTTTAAAAGGTGGGAGTGCTTGAAGGCAGTGGAAGCCCGGCCCTGGGGAGGCAGAGGCAGGCAAATTCTCGAGACTCGCTAGCCAGCCAGCTTCGATAAATCTGAGACCCTGTCTCAAAAACCAAGGTAAACAGCACCTGAGGTTTACCTCTGACATTTTTACACATGTGCACATATATATATGTGCACTTGCACCTATGGATACACGAACAGTTAGAATTATGGCTTATTTTTAATTTAATTTTAAGTGTTTAGAACTCATCGAATAATTGCTGGGAAGCAAGAGACACTAGCGCCCTGTCTTCTGTAGCTGGCAGCAGACAGCTGCTTGTCTAGACTCTCAGTTCATCCCAGGCTTGTAAAGGCAAGAAAGGAAGAAATTGCAGGTCCCAAGATGTACATTAGAGGAGGCTGTGTGTCCCGAACCCATAGGATGGGACTTTAGGGCTAGGCAAGGCTATACACTAGGGATACTGTACTCCCTAAGGAACTCAGCCAGTGGGAACTAAACAGGGCAGAGAAATGCAGTTTGGGATATATGTTTATATTATATATAATATATATGTACATAAATACACACCCATATATACATATATTATATATACATATAAATAAATAAAATGTTTTGTGCCCAAATCCCTGCCCCAGCCACCTCTGCTCTTTCTCTAGACTGACACCTGAGTTTTCAAGGTCATAAACTGCTTCCCTTTCAGCAATCTGAGTCTCCAATACTCTTATGAAGTGAGGATCATTGTTTCACACACACATACAAACACAAACACACACACACACAAACACACAGTCATCTACATCTGATTAGGGTTTGTTACAGCAGAAGGCTTCTTGTGGTCTCTCAAGTCATAGACACTAGGAGCAAATGGCAAATACAGCTTCCAGCAGGGCACCCTCCTTTGGGATGGGAAGGTCAGACAGGTGTGAGTGTGTGTGTGTGCAGAACTGAGTAAGATTGAGTTGCTTAAAGGTTAGCAAAAGTATTCTCTAACTCCCAGTCCCTCGACTCCCAGCCCGCTCACTCCCAGCACCTCCCTACACACAGCCCCCCCCCCGATTCTCAGGCCCCGTTCTGTATGTTTAATGGACCCTCCCTGGGAACCCACAGTGTAGACGGTTCTGTGTGGGCTTCAAGTAAATAACACTTGCTTCTCAGCTGCAGCTGTTGCCAATAGCACAGATGGGATGGGGATCTGAATAAGGTCCTCAGATAGAGAGGGAGCAAGGGCTGAAGGACAGGCTCTGCTGGTGTACCAACAACCCTTGAGCCCTTTTGAGTGACCTCTGAATCCCCTGAGCTGCTAGTAATTTTACTAGAAGTGTGACCCTTTTTGGTTCAGTTGTGACTGTGTTCTCCCTCCCTCTTGCGTGAGCATCTGAGAACCTCGGACTCCGAGCCCAGCTGTTTCCCTCTGTGACTGAGTGACCTTGCGCATATCCTGTCGGTCTTAGTTCTCCTGTCTGTAAGTGAAGGAAAATTACAGCCTTCTGCATGGGAATGATAAAGACGATAAAGCATCCCTGGGAAGTCCTAGGGGGCTGTGTGCCATGCGACAAGTGCTACCAGTAGATGGCGCTCCTTCTCCTTTGCCAGGACAGAAAAGAAATAGTTAAAAGAACCAGCAGAGCTGAGTCCTCAATAAAGCAATATAAAGCCACTCATAGTGACATTCAGTCTTTTACCTGTATGGCCAGCATAGATGCTGCTCTCAGCCTGCAGCCAAGTGCTAGTCTCAGGCCCTGCTTGGGGAAAATCTATATGTTGGAATGGTTTAAATGTGAGATGCCCTTCATGGGCGCCTGTGTCTGAACACAGGTGATCTCCAGATCGGGATAACATGGGGCGGGTGGGGGGTGGGGGGAGGGTTGTAGAAACCTTTGGCAGAAATGAGGTCCCTGGAGATGTGGTCCAGCAGTGTCTACCTCACAGCCGCACTCCTGTAGCCACAGCCACTCCCACTGCCATGCCTTCCCATCCACGAAGCACTCTCTCTACGGGGAACTGCCTCTCTTAAGTCGTTTCCGTCAGGTATCTGTCACCAGAGAAGATGAATTCTTCCTTCCCCGCCTTATTTATCTTCAAAATCCCCCCACCCCATCCTCTCTCACACACTCGACTGCCAGTTAATTCAATGAGCAAAGGAAGACTTAGAACCACCATGAGAGGAGCAGGCATGCTGTGATTTGCTGTATTAAGCAGGGCAACACGGAAAGGCAGCCAGTGGGATTTGAACAGTAGTAATATGTGGACAGGGCAATTAGGAAGCTCAGGGAATTGTCCCAAGACAAGTTTGGCATTGAACTTCTGGACTGGAAGACTTGGCTGCCTCAGAACTGTGTCTGTGAAATTCCACAGGGAGGCAGTATAGCTTCAAGGTGGCTGTAACTTTAAGGGCCTTGGGATGCTAACTTTGGCTTCTAGTGACAGCAGAAGGGCTCAAAGAATCTTGGACCTAAGCATCTACACAGACCCTTCTCTTCTATCATCTCAGTGTACAGCTGGATGTTGGGGAGCACAGTTTGTGCAGCTAAGACAGCAATGCCACTGTGTCCACACTGGGAACTGGCTGTATACTGCATATCTGACACTTTATGTCATTTAACCTCACTGCAGTCCCTGAGCAACATCATTTCTCACCCAAGAACACTAAGGCTCAGAGTCACTTCCCATGTGACCTGGGAACCTCAATTTGCCATAATTTCTTTGGAAAATCTCTGGACCCTGAGGTGATAGGAAGGGGTCTTCTCAGACTGGTTTTATGAAATCCATGCTTATGGTTTAGATGGGAATTTGAAAGTTCAGCAGTCAGAGGGTGGTAGTGGGCATTTGAAAGCAGTACCAGGCACAGTGTCAAGGACTTTAAGTATATGATGTCATTTAATCCCCAACCACTGTGCAAACTGCCTCAAAGGGAGTTGTGTGCTGGGTGCAAGCCGCCATTGAATATGTTCCGGTTTTAATCTGTGTTCTTCCCTGTGCTGGTTATTGTGCTCAGTACTGTGATCAAATATCTGATGAAAGCAGTTTAAGGAGGGAAGAATTGACTTGCTTTGTGGTTTGAGGGAACTCATGGCAGCGGGAACAAGAGGTGGCTGACACAATGTATCTGCAGCCTCATGGCAGTGGGAACAAGAGGTGGCTGACACAGTGTATCTGCAGCCAGGAAGCCCCAAGAGATGATGATGCTGTCCAGCTTTTTCTTTTCCCTCCTTTTCTTCAATCTGGAACCCCAGGCTACAGGATCATGCATCCGCATTAAGAGTCCTCAGGGACACATCCTCATACACATGCCCAGAAGTGTGTTGCCTAGCTAAGTCTAAATCCCACAGAGATTAACAGCCATGGTCTCCAATGAACTGATTTATAAACTGTGTACACTGAAGCAAACAAGACAAAAGTCCTTCTTCCGTGCCAACTCATGGCACCAGAGTACTAGCAGACAGCATGGCAAGGAAGTGGAACGAGTGTTGTCAAAGGTTTCTGTTTCTGTCCTGCCTGGTCGCCACAATAATTAAATCTAAAGAAATCATACAGAGGTCTACATTAGTTATAAACTAATTGGCCCATTAGCTCAGACTTCTTATTAATACTTATAACTTATATTAGCCCATTATTCTTATCTGTATTAGCCATGTGGCTCAGTACCTTATTCGGCAGGGCAGTCACATCTTGCTTCTTCTGTGGCTGGGCCAGGACTACAAAATCCTGTTCTCATTGACCGGCCCCTACTTCCTGTCTGGTTGTTCCACGTATACTTCCTGCCTGGCTACTGGCCAATCGATGTTTATTTAAAATATAATTGACAGAATACAGACGATTGTCCCACATCACTAGTGAGAGCTGCTTGTATGCAAAAGGGGGTACGTGTGGGGTGGCCTCACTTTATACCCTGCTCTCATGAGGACGAACTCAATGCTGTAAGATCTAATACATTTCCAAGACCAACATTCATCCATCCACAGGGTAGAACCTTTCACCGCCCTAAAAATATCTCTCCCCCTTCACTTGCCTTCTCGGCAGTTCTATCACTGTTCTGCTGAACTTATCTTTTCAAAACTAATATGATCAAGCACATATTCGGAGATGAGGCAGATGATTAGTTGATGGCAGAAGATACAAAATAATCCCACACTAGTTCAGAATTACGTATAATAAAGGGTTATTTATTTAGGGGAGATTTGCAGATCACTGTCCTAGATCACAGTTCTCTCCATGAACAGGGAACAGGAACAGTCTAGCAGCTGGAAGTGAGAGCCAGAAGCAAGAGAGTGAGAGCAGGCTATATAGCTGCACTTATAGTATAAGAGACCACACCCAAGTGATCTGGTATCTTAAAGGCTATTGGCTGAAGGAGCGGAAGGAGCGCCCACAGCAGTTAGTTTTGCTCATGTTTTTCTCTTCTCTTTCCCCCTTTCTCTGTACACCTTTCCTTTTTATAAAATTTCCAGTAGTTGTGCTTGTCTTCAATCCTATCTTTAGACAAGGGTCTTTATTTGCATTTCTACTTAAAAGCGCTGTGACTGTTTTCTCACACTGTAAAGCTAATAATGAACATTTACTGGTGTGTGCATTCTACCACATTAGATCTCCATGTTCAGCAATGGCTGCTCAGTTGTAACTCCTATGTTCCTAGTTGTACCTACTATGTTCCCACTTTATAAGGCAGGAAGGTTTTTTTCCCCCTTACATTCTTTTCTAGATTTATTCATTTATTTAATGTATATGAATGGTTTTATTTTTCTGTTTGTATTTGAGAAAATGGAATCAGATCATTCCATGGTACTATAATTATAGATAGTTGTGAGCCACCACGTGGGTGCTGGGACTTGAACTCAGGACATCTGTAAGAGTAGTCAATTCTCTTGATCACTGAGCCATCTCACCAGCCCCTATAAGTTGGGAAGTTAAGGCTGTGGAGTTTCAGTTTTAGTGACTTTCCTAAGAACATACAGCCAGCATTCACACTCAGGTCTCTGACCTTGGAGTCCACTCTTCAGGGACAGTAGGGTGATGGGAAGATTGGAGATTGCCAAAATATTTATAATTCAACATTGAATGAGCATGGGTAGACAGCAGAGCGTTGACTAGCCCAAGAGAGAGGATACTGTAGAAGTCTGTGTATCCCAGCTACACAGCAGCCTTGTCTCAGAGGGAACACCTAACTCAGCCTGAGGGGAAATGCTAAGTGAGTGAGTGACTGGCTGACTGACTGACCGAACAACTGACTGACAGATTGATTTTGCTTCTAGTCTGCAGATGAACCTGGATATTTCACTTTAAAATAGAAATAGAGGAGACAACTCAGTCAGCAAAGTGCTTACCTTGCAAGGACAAGAAGGACTAAGTTCAGTTCCTAGAATCCATGTGTAAAGGTTAGGGTTGAGGCTTCTTGGGCTTCCCCCCACTGCTTTGGCATGTCTGGTCTCATTGTCCATGCTCAGCTCCTGTTTAGGGGGTCATGTTGGTGAGACTTTATGGTTGTAGCTTCTGGCATTACTAGAAGATATCCCAAAAACAAACAAATGAGCAAAGGCTAGGCAAGATGGCACATGCTTGTAATTCCAGCCCTGGGGAGGTAGAGACCAGCACATCCTTGGGGTCCACTGGAAAGTCAGCCTAACTTAATGCATGAACCCCAGGCCCCAGTGAAAGACCCTGTCTTTTGTGTTTAAAATACAAAGGTGGCTAGGTCCTTAGGAACAATATTAAAGTTGTCTTCTGGCCTCTCTATGCATGTGTTTATACACATGTACACCTGCACATGCATGGACCAACACAAACACATACAAAATTTACAAAAAAAAGCCTTAGGAACAAAATAAGCAAATAGTAGACACCTACAGTTTTCACCGAGCCACAAAGCACCGTGCCTGTGGTGCCACCATAGAATGGCTGGTTAAGGACTGGATTTGTGACCTCTGTGTTGTTGCGATGTGTACTTTACAGATGTTGCTTCAGTGTGAAAAGGTGTGTTTTTGGCTTCTGGCTTCAGTCTCTCTCAGAGGTGGAGGCATGGAGGAGCAGCTCCGTTCGTGGAATTGGGAGCAGCAGGTAAGGGCGGCTGTTCACATCACAGCAGACCAGAAAGTAGAGGAAAAGCAGGAAGTGGGGGCCAGGTGTGCCCTTCACATGCCAACCCTTAGTGACCCATTTTAGGCCCCACCTACAAAATCCAACGTTTCCCAAAATAGTACACCCAGGCTGGGAAACAAGCACTCAAAGTTCAATTCTGGGGGCAATTGAAACTGAAAACCTAACAAGGATCGCATGCAGGGGTTTCAGTTTCCAGAACGTGGGCTTTTATCCTCACTTGGAGATACCTTTGTGGTCATGCTCCTAAGGCTAGCATCTTTGCTACCTTTGGTACTCGAGAGGATAACTTTTAAATCAAGTTCCATGCATACACAATGCCAGAAAGACGACAGTGTTCTTTATGGGGTCCTGTGGCAATCTGGAAGTGACTGCTGATGTTGATGCTTCCTTAAGAGATAATTTTATGATTCAGGAGAGAATCTCATAGATTAAGAGTGATGCTGTCTCTGGAGATGTAGGAAACTTTCACCAGGAGAGAGATGTTGAAAGTGTTGACATTAATAGTGAAGGTTGGTCGCTCCCTCTACTCCATACCAACCTGCATGCAAATAAACAATAAGGTACTGGAGTAACACTACCTGCGATTTACAGATTATCCCCCTGGATGCATGAAAAAGCTGTTTCTCCCCAAGGATGAACCACAGGAAGCTCCTATTTAATTATCTGGAATTATTAAGATTACCATTTAGTAGTGACTAATTGTTTCCTATTTGGGCTTTCCAAAGTGCTTAATTATACTCGGAGAATAATGTGCCCTGGCTTAACAAATAAACCTGGATACTGCCTAAGTCACTTTTTAAAATCCCCAAAGGGAATATGGTCTAATATGAATGAAGCCAGTGTCTACTCCATTCCCAGGGTGGCCATGTATCCTTACACCAGCCTATAAAATTAACACTATGATGTTTCCTCTTGGGATTCGTGAGGGTTGACCAACAATAATCAGCCATTGGCCGAGCTCCAAGTCCCACATGCTTTGTATATTTCAACTTGTTTTCCTTGCTGCAATTTTATTAGGGCTCACTTAAGGCAATCCCCAAATGGAGAGACCGGGATGCTCAATCTTTGTGTTTGTTTGATGCTCAGTCTTGATTGCCAGCTTCATGGGATTTAAGATCACCATAGACACACACCTCTGGGTGAGTCTTTAAGAAGTTTTCAGAATAGGTTAACTGGGACAGGAAGAGTCATTATAAATGTGGGCCATTTCCCTCTGTAGGTTAGGGTTCCTAGACTGAAAAACAAAAACCCAAACCAGGGAAAGCCTGCTGAGCACCAGCCTTCCTCCTGACTTCCTGACTCCGGATGAAATGTGACAAGCTGCCCCAAGCTCCTGCCACTGCTGCTGTCACTTCCCTACCACGATGGGCTCTACCGTCCAGTTGTGAGCCCAAACAAACTCCTCATCCAGTATTTAGTCACAGCCGTGAGAAAAGTAACCAATCCAGACTGAAGCAGGGGGCTATGAAGGGCTTCGCCTTGGTTTCACGGTGTATACGTGCTGAATGTGAGATTGAACCTAATCTCTCTGTCTCTGTGGGCGTCTTACTCCAGGAAACAAGAGGTCTGCATGGTAGAGATAGTGTGTCATGACATCTTGTGGGACACGTCAGCCTCCCTCCTCCTACCACTCACATAGAGCCCCCCTCCACCACACACACTGGTTTTAGAAACGGATCATTTCAGAGGAGAGCATAAGTGAAATGTGCTCTGAGGTGGCTTTTTTTTTTTTAAAAAAGAAGGGTGAGATAAATAAAGAGAATCATTTATTGTTTCATTTGCTTCTGTTTGTGTTCACCATGTAAAGATTTTCTGAGATAAATGTGTCATTTCTTGCACACCTAAAACTGTGGTTATGCACTGTGACATAAAACCCCAAAGCAACCTGACCTGAGTCTTGTATGTTTGATTCTGAAAGGAGGGACCAACAATCATTAAATACCCATGGGCACTCTGAGACAAAAATCTGCACACAGAGTGAGCCAGCCTCCCTCCCCAGGCTTCTGCAGCTCACACTTACATAAGCTTTTTTAGGGCTCTGACATACCTCATCCTACCTTTCACAGCTCACCCAGGACATCGGAACAGCATATGGCATTACTTCTGTTTCTCAAGATGAGAAACAATCAAAGCAAAGAGATGATGACTTTCCCAAACTCCTGCAGGGGGAAAAAAGAAAGGAAACAGGAACCAAGTCTCTCAAACCTGGTGTTAGGGAGGTTGCTCGGAAGGTGAGAGCCCCGTGAGAGCAGAAAGAACTGAATTTAAATCTCTGGCACCCATGTAAAAAGCCAGGTATGGCTATAAATGCCTGTAACCCCAGCACTGGGGACGGAGGGACAAGTGGATCCTGGAAGCCTCCTGGCCATCTGGGCTACCTAAAGTGTCCAGCTTCTGGCTCAGTCCTGTCTCAAGGCAGTAAAGCCAATTGACAGGTCCAATGTCTTCCTTTGGCCTCTGCCTGCATAGTCACAGGTATACAGTACACACACACACACACACACACACACACACACACACACACTCAATGCATGGGGGGACAACACAACTACAATAACTGCAAAAAGCACACCTAGCTAAAAGTGGGGTGGCAGACATGCAATCCCAGAACACGGAAGGAGAGTTTCTAAAATCTAAGCCACATAGGGACCACATAGAGAGCCAGAAGCTCTCAGAAGTCTTTGTATATATTGGGGCTCTAATGAGCCTACGATGTTTTACTGATGGGCTGGCCTCAGTGTCTCAGGAAATGCAATGAAAAGAGTTGGCCAAAAATACACGTGAAGGTACAGACCACTCTGCAAGCTCCAGCTCTCTTTCTTCTCGCTCATTTCCCCGAGTGTTCTTCACCACTTCTAAGACAAAACCATCAAAGCTTGGCTGCCCTTGTAGGGAACAAGAGAGATGGGTGGGGTGGAGGAATTTATGAACAGAAACGCCAGGGCCAGGCGGGGGAGTGACCTGGGAGCAGCCAGCTCCATCCAAGGAACTGGTGTAAAGTTCACACAAAGGGACTGCATTACCCTTTTGTTGTTGTTGTTGTTTGTTTGTTCTTTTGTTTTTCAGTTTTTGGTGACAGGGTTTTTCACTGTAACCCTGGCTGTCCTGGGACTCACTCTGTAGACCAGGCTGGCCTCAAACTCACAGAGATCCACCTTTCTCTGCCTCCCAAGTGCTGGGAGTTATACCACCATGACGGGCCATGCCTTTCCCTTCTGTGAGAAAGGGCATTTTCCTAGTCTTTGGATTCCTTTAGAGACCACAGTCATATCTAGTGTGACAGGTCTATTTGTACGTACTTTTGAAATCAAAGTGCCTGATGTCTTCTTACCTTTTATATCTTTGTTTTTTACCCCCCCTTGAAGAAACAGAGTGCTTTCTTCTCAGTTAGATGTAACTTTTGAGAAAGGCAGCATTAAAAATTTCCCTCTTATTTTCTCTTCCATGCTCTTCCTAGTTAGTGGAATCCCAACGCTCATTGTGAAGACATAAAGTAGTACCTTGGGGCCTACCTGCAGATGGACAGAAAACACTGGGCCCCTATAGACCCCTGTTAGCCACCCCCAACCACACTAAGAGGTTTGAGCAGAAAGATTATTAACAGCAAAGTCAGCCTCGTAAGCCACAGACTGAAAAAACTGATGCTCCTGATAAGTTTTTTAAATAGATGGTATTAAAACAAAAAGATGAACAACCCCACATCACCTCCACTCTTTACTGAAAGACAAATATGAGTGACAGATGGTGTGTAAGACTGTCTCCCCTTCCTCCCATTAGTCAGCCAATGAGGGAAGGGAAAGGGTCCATCATTGGAATTATGAACACTATTCTCTGCTGAGTCAGCATGCCGTTTTGTTTAGGCTGGCTCCCAGTTCTACAGAAATGAAAATAACCCGCCTCGTTATCATTACCCGAGTTTCTTGGATTTGTTATTGCATACTGTGGAACCTCCTACCCACACCATTGTCTATGTTCATTCACATCAACAGAAGGTTGAGAACACTCTCACTTCCTGAGCCCCCTCCTTTGCATAAAAGCCCGTGGTGGCCAAGCTCTGCCCTGTTGTGGAGGCCCTTGCATGTGGCCCCTGTAAGATCCTTAGCTCCACAAACCTTACTGAAATAGACCGTGTTTTGGCTTCAACTAAACTGATGGGATAGCCGGGCGGTGGTAGCACACACCTTTAATCCAGCACTCGGGAGGCAGAGACAGGCGGATCTCTGTGAGTTTGAGGCTATTCTGGTCTACCAAGTGAGTTCCAGAATAGGTTCCAAAGCTACAGAGAAATCCTGTCTCGAAAAAAATAAAAAACAAAACAAAACAAACAAACAGGAAACTGGTGGGATAGATTTATCATTGGTGAACTTTGTAGACAGGAAGGAGAATATGCTCCTCCTTCCCCTCCCCCTCTCCCTCATTCCCTTCTTATTTCTCTTCCTCCTCCTCCCCTTCTTCCTCCTCCTGATCATCCTCTTCTTCTTCCTCTTCTTCCTCTGCTTCCACCTCCTTTCTCCATTTTCTCTTTTGTAAATAAATCCACAACATTTTCAGAAAGAATATACTTTGTTGTGTATATTTTATCTTTAACTTGTTTTGATATCTACATCTGAGGAAACTAAGGCAGAAAGATTTGATCAGAGGTCTCGAGGTGAGTCCAGCCTGGCTCCAGCGACTTCAGAGAGCTTGTACTGCTGACATACCAGTCTTGTCGTAGCTGGAGAGTCTGACTGTTGTTGCTGTTTGACAGGGGCTGTGGCAGGCACTACTTTCCTTCCCCTAGTCCACCCTACCACACTCAAGCAAACAATAAGCTCACCTGAGCCCAAAGCCTGTGCCACAGACTCGCTGCCAGTAAGAATGACAGAAGCACACGTTTTTATCCCTTCTGGGTCTCTGGAGTCTAGCATAGCCTTTACCCAAGTCTAGACCTTGGCATATCTGACCTGAGCTGGAATTCACACTAGTATGCTTCTTCCTTGCTCGCTATCAAGAGCATAGGAAGAACAGTGGACTGCTAGTGCTTACTTTAGAGAAAGAAAGTGTGTGTGTGTGTGTGTGTGTGTGTGTGTGTGTTTGCACGCGTGCGTGCGTGTTCCAGAAAACAAAACAAAAAACCTCAGTGTGGTTTCTCAAGTGCTATTCTAAAGTGATTACTTATATTCTTCTATTATTAAATAAAACTCAAGAGTCAAATATCAGGTAACTGATCAGAGAAGTGGTGGAAAAGTGACCAGTGATCACCCCCCCTTCTTCAATCCAAAAGGGCTTGTTAATCTTTCTAAGCCCCTCCCTAGTACTTCTTGTGTCTCTCTATATGCCCTGGGTCCTCCAAAAACTCTATGGCTAATTCTTGTTTGCTGGTAGCTAGCTCCACCCTCTGATTCAAAGTAAAATGTATTGGCAGTTCCAGAAGTGTCAGACTGTGACCAAAATATCCCAGAATATTTCCCCCATTTTTTTTGTCTAAATATAAAGGGAAGGTTTTAACTCTAACACAATAAAACTATATACAAAAGGAACAATTATCAGGTAAGAATTACTTTTACAAGGTCCAGTCTCTGAATTGACAAATTCAGAGAAAATGCTCCATTATCTCCATAATTTTGGTGAGTCCAAAG
>JAQHUG010000079.1:2711437-2726873 GCA_028555095.1 Dicrostonyx torquatus
TTTTTATTAATATCCATATCCTGCAGCAATGGGCACCACCAAGTAGTTATCATACCCCACTCTTGCATCTGAAGAGACAAAAGGCAGTACCTTGCTATTGAGTAGTGAACCTGACATGTCTAGCCTGGCTCCAAGGACTCACACTTAACCAATCACTAAACTACTCAGGAATGTGACCTGTTTCTTTAGGAAAAGTCCAGGATGGGAGGAAAGGAGAGCTGAACATTAAAATTCACACCACTGTTGCTGGTTGTGAAGCCAAGTGAGAGTGAGTTACCTCCCCACAAATTGTGGCTTGTTCATTTGTCCTACAAATCAATTGGGTTGTAGCAGGTTCTTTCTCTCTCTCTCTCTCTCTCTCTCTCTCTCTCTCTCTCTCTCTCTCCTCCTGTCAAGTTTAAGGAGCCCAAAAATATGTGCAAGTAGGAGGACTCTTTGTTTAGATTTTTGCAACAGTTTCTCTTTGTAACAGCTTGGGCTATCCTGGAACTCACTTTGTAGACCAGGTTGGAACTCATAGAGATCTGCCTGCCTCTGCCTCCTAAGTGCTGGTATTGAAGGCATATGCTACCACTACCCAGCTGGAGGACTCCATTTAAGAAAGAAGTTTAGTGCCACAAATATAAATGTTCTCTATCATTGCTGGGTAGGGTATCTCAGTGGTTGAGACCTTTGCCTAACATGGCTTGAGTCTGCTAAAAATGATGACAATGACAAGAAATATTTTTATAGCATGAGAAAGGGCCAAGTTTTCAATTCAATGGTTATCCTTGGGGGCACCATGGGATTCTCAGGATGTCTCTTCTTTCAGTGCTTGTTTGATTCGTCCCCTGCAGAAATACAGGGCTCTGTGCCTCAGTTACCTACTCTGATCTGATAGTATCTGTGCTCTACTTGTTAAACAAAGTGGGTAAATTCAGAAGCTCCATGTGTCATGCACCTGACTGTTTGGCTAAACTCTGTCGTTTAGAAAACATGCTTTGCTGGAGATAGGAAATACTTACAAGATCAACCACGGGAAGCATGACCTGGTGTTCCCCCATCCTCTCACTGTTCATACCAGCATAGGCCATGCTTCCTCCTACAGAGGGCAATCATGGGATTCTTGGCACTTGGAGGTGAGCCCTTATGCTGTTTTCTGATAAACCCAGATGCCCAGTGTCTAGACGCCTGGAATTTGTGGGCTATTGCCACCTTTCTTGTAAGAACCCTGAGCAAACTTTCTTATTGAGGAAAGTGCCAGTCTAGCTTGATCCCTACTAACCTGTGTCAGTCTGTCTGGAGTAAAGGTAAAGGGTCACCTCTGTTTTTGCTGATTATACCATACACACCTGAATTTGTATTAACTGAATCTATGGGTGTGTAAGAGGAGGAGCGGGTTGTGTCTCGCCACAGCTCCTGGCCGCATGGCTAGCTTACATTCGAATTAACCACATGAAAATTGTATTAATTAAATTACTGCCTGGCCCATTATCACTAGCCTCTTCTTGGCTAACTCTCACATCTTATTTCACCCCATTTTAATAGTCTGTAAGTCACCACGAGGTAGTGGGCTTACTGGGAAGATACAGCATGTCTGAGCCTGGCAGCTTCATGGGCGGGCTCTCTCCCTGACCCAGTCTTCTTCCCAGCATACTGTTCTCTTTTCCCCGCCTATCTAAGTTCTGCCCTATCAAAAGGCCCAGGAAGCTTTCTTTATTAACCAATGAAAGTAACACAAAATATAGAACCCTCCTACACCATATGGGAAAGTCTATTTTATGCCCTACCATTCATTGAGCACAAATGAAAGGCTCATCCCAAAGATGTACTCTTGTATGAGACTATTGACTTGACACTGTAGAATAGGCATATTACTGGTCTAATGTTTGAAGAATGGAGTGGAGTCTGAAAGTAGCTGTGAATTTCAGTCCTGCCATGCATCTAATACACAGCTGGTTAGGGAACCTATCTCTGATGAATTGTTCCAAAGCCTAACCTGGTTCTGTGTTGCAATAAGGCCGCTTATTTGTTTCCTGACTGCTCAGCCCAGAAATGATCACACAGAAGTCATATTATTTGCAATAATGTTTGGCAATAGCCTAAGCATTTTTCTGGCTAACTCATAACCTAAACTAACCCATCTCTATCCATCTGTGTGTCGCCACGTGACTGTGGCTTACCAGCTAAAGTTCTGGTGTCCATCTACATGACTTCTATCTAACTCCACCCTTCTTTTTCCCAGCATTCAGTTTAGTTTTCCCTTCCTAGCTCTGTTTCCATATAGCTCTGCTATAGGCCCAAAGCAGTTCCTTTATTAACTAATGGTAATAACAGCATACAGAAGGAAATCCCACATTAGTTCTATCTCCAAGCAGAGAAGAGAGGCAAGGCTAGGGTTTAGAAAAAGGAAGCTCTTGGCTCTGGAGCATGCTCTGCTGGTCTTCGCTGTGCATTTGTGGGTGGGTTGTTTTTAGATTTAGCCCAAGAACCAGAAACAATAGGGCATAGCAGGTCTTATCTTTTATGAGCAAGGAGCCAATTGAAGGAGATAATTATCTAAATGGCACACTATAAAATGTTAATGTGTATATTATCTATATACGTAACCTATCCATCATTATTTTGGATCTTTGCTGTCTACTAGTTATTCAGCCACAAACATTCAATGCATGAATATAATGGGAACTCACGTTGGGTCAAGATCGGGAACATTGGCAGATGCTGTAAAAAAAAAAAAAAAGAAAGCAAATGGAAACAAATCAAGTGAACTCAGCATTCTCTTACTTAGTTTTAACATCACTGATACTAATCCGTCCAGGGAAATACTCATTCACATACATGTCGACTGATCACATATACACCAGGCTTCAGAAATGATTCTCAGATGTAAGCTTGATCAGGGTACCAGGCAGAGCTGTCAATGACTCTCAGGACTTCCTTTCCAATTGTCACTGGCATCACACCAGCAGATTAATTTTTGAATTGATCGGTCTTGGGAGCATCTTGGAGCTAAAAAGCGGAGAACAGTATCTCTTCCCTTCTCACCTCTCTAGTGTAACTTTCAGGTACAAATATAGACAGAAGTGCTGTTGCTGCTAACATGACACACTTTCACAGAGGCTAAGATTAGACTCTTTCAGGAGAGGAACTCGCAAGGCTGTGGTCCAGCCTGGGAGCCCCTGCTCTGCTTTTCCATACAGTAAAATAAAATAGACTAAGACACCCAAATTTGCTAATTACCTACTATATGCTACAGGTGAGTCAGAGAGATATCACGGCAACATCCCCACTTAATGTGTTTTTGACATTTTGTACAAGGAAGGCATCTGCAGAGGAAATTTTACCAGTTAGTCAGCCAGTGCCCCAGCTTCTGGACTGGGAGAGTTATAGAACCACTGGGCTGCAATGGAGGAATTTACTAGAACAGTAGGATTAGACTCAGAGCAATCAAACCCAACCCTGCAAAACCTTAACTGGGACTGACTCACTTTTCTGCATTCTAGTATCGTTTTAGCTTTAGCTTTCTCTAATTCCCAGGTCACACGTCCTGGGCTTGCCACCTAGAGCTATGATGATGTAGGAGGGATCTTCTGTATTTTGTGTTGCTTTCATTGGTTAATAAAGAAAACTGCCTGGCCTGTAGGACACAGGCCCTTAGGTGGGTGGAATAGACAGAACGGAAGGCTGGGGAGAAGGAAAGACGTGAGACACCATGATGTTCCAGCCCGAGATGGATGCAGGTTAGAATCTTCCGTTAAGTCACCACCTCGTGGTGACACACAGATTATTAGGAATGGGTTAGTTTAAGATGTGAGAGTTAGCCAAGAAGAGGCTAGTGATAATGGGCCAGGCAGTAATTTAAATGAATACAGTTTTCATGTGGTTATTACAAATGTAAGCTAGCCGCGTGGCCAGGAGCCAGGGCCAAAAGCAGCATGCCTGCTCCAGGAGCTGGGCAGCGGGACACAGCCGCCCCTAATACAACACTATGAAGCGACTCCTGCACAGAAGCAAAGATGAGCATGCCCTGCCATTTCTGAGCCTGAATTTCAAACCTAGGGATTATTACTCAGTTTTATTTCATGTCCAGCCCTGAGCTGGCATGCCAAGGTCACACTATACAAGAGAAGACCACCACTAGGGGAACAGTGGCTGTGACCATGTATGCCAGACAAAGTCAGACTGTGTCCAGAAAGGACTGTTCAGAAGTCAGTCTGTCCTCCTTACACTAGCAATATGATCTTTTTAATGATTAGATGTCTAAATCTTATTCTCGGGTATTATAATGAAATGGGTGAATTAGAAGGGGGCCACATCACATTCTATCAACTGAACAAAGATCACATCTCAATGTAGAAGATGTAGATATGGCCAATGACATAAAGCAAGGCTATGTGTACCAAAGAGCAGGGCGATGCTATTCATGTGAAATTGGCATGGTGACAAACTGCTGTGCAATTCTCCCTCTTCCCAATTAAGGTGCCTCTCTTGAACTGATGGAAAGCTGTTTGATAAGTATACTTTCTTCAAGATGGTTGGACTCAGTTGGGGATCTTTTTATTAAACTGAAATTTCAACCTTAGCTGTGACTGGCACCAGCTGCTGTATAAATTCCATGTTGATATGGAGCTCCACTGGATACCAAATATTGCAGGTGAATCTCTGACTCCAAATCCTCAATCATGATGTATGAATAATTAGCATCTCATAAATGCAGAATTGAAAAGACTCTCATTAGAAGACACAGTACTGGAGACACAATGCCAACTCCAAACTCCTGTATATCCTAATTCCTACCTGGAGGCTCTCGTTCCAGCTAAGACACCAGGCATGAGGGTTTGGCCTGCATGAGTGTTTTCAATTTAAGTATGGTTTAAGATACATCTTCTGAGACACAAAGACATTGAAGAAAAATTCTCCTGGGCATATACTGAACATAAGGTGAGAGTTTTTCCACATCCCACATTATTATAAGAAAAGTTTCTCTGCTTTTTATTATTATTTTAATGTATATATGTATCTTTTTATCTCACAGAAATAATATTGAGTACATGATAGGAAATTTTCTCATTTGAACTCAAAACAGTAACCATAAACTGTTTGGAGGGAAGACCAATATGATTTTATTATCAGTAATGCTTAAGGGCTATATAACAAATCAAGTTAGGCCGTAGACGGTTCAATCATAAAATAATGCCATTAACCAAATAGCAAGTTTGTTAAGGATAGACGGGTTCATTCCGACATTTAAATATTCTGAGTAGTCTTGTAGGACACTCACTGCGTTTCCTTCTTGACACAAGATGGCTGCCACAGATTTAAACAAGATGGCCACTGTTGGTTCAGACAAGACTTCCTTAGACAGCGTCCCTGTTAGCACAGGCAAAGAGGCATGTGGCCCAAGAGCGGGTCTTGATCACTCCATGGACGCATCCTGTACAAGTGTTCTTTTGTCCAGAAACCCTTCCAATAAATCTACCCTGGAATCATTTTGATCAACTCAGGTCACAAGAACAAGACCAGCTTCAAAGGATTCTAGAATGAGAATTGTTTCTATGGCTTGCCATCAGGCTTAAGAACTAAAGGGGGCTGAGAATTAGTGATTGAAAAGTCAATCAAAAATCAGAAGCAATGATTAAAGAACAGCCACCTAGACGCCAGGGAGATTTTCTGGGGGAAAGGGAGGAAACTTGCATTTATCTTCACTATGTCACTTTACACAACCTTTGGCCACTTGGGACTGAGAAACTGAATTGCACATTTTTATTTAAATTTATTTAAATTTAATTAATTTAAATGTAAACAGGCACATGAGGATTTGACTGCCATTGGGCATGTATCTTCTTGGTAATATCTTCCTGGAGGTCAGAGACAAACAGAGACCTAGAGCCTGTGAGCACACAGCCTTCCTGGGAGCTAGGAACTTGAAATGGATCCAAAGGAGAGTGTTTGCTCTATCACAGGGAACCAGCAGCCTAGGATAGTGGTGCAGTGTTTAATCCCAGCACTTGGAAGGTTGAGGCAAGAGGATCATAACTTCAAGACCAGCATGTACTACATAGCAAGAAAGACCCCATCTGAAACATTAAGCTAAAATAAAATTTCAAGATGGGAAAGGAAAGGAAATCAAAGGGGGGAAGTAGGCATTCTTATTTAGGGGAAGCTATTTAGCCCAGGCTTGCAGAAGTAGTTTTTGTGTGGAAGAATGTACCTGAAAAGTAGGTACGAGTCAGGAAGCGGGCATTTTTTAATGTCAGCTTAGAAAACCAGCAACTTGAAGAATTGAACATGGAGTATAAACTAGGAAAGGACACTCAGGAAAGGGATTAACCCTTTGAAGAGCCCAGGCCCTCACCCATTCCTTCTCCCTCTTTGGCAGCCACAATGGGCTGCAGAAAAGAGCCAACAAAATGTACGCCCCCCCCCCACTCAGCAGGACTTGCTGAGCCCCCCCTCACCCCCCCCGCCCTAATTACTGAGAATAAACCGCCAGAATCCTTACAATAAGGGATTTACAATCAGAAGTTAGCTGGCAGGCTCTGGATTACTGATAACGGTGGAATGCAGTAACCCTCTTCCCCGCCCCCTGGTCTCCACGAAGAGCAACATTTCCGCAGCCCCAGATGACCCATCAGCACAGGACAGGTTCCCCAAGCCTGGAGGGCTCCAATCCTGAGACTGTACCCCAGACTCCCGCACCCCCACTCCGTTACTCGGCCTCCAATAAATGCCCTGCCCCGCTGCAGCCTCGGGTCTACCCTATTTCACCAGCTGTGTCGTTAGGAGTACCCGAGTTAACTCATGAAACAAGATGCATGTGACTCCTTGGGCAGAGGAACAAAGCTCCTGGGCAGTATGCATGGCCCAGGTACTTCGGATGCCCTGGGTATTCCCCTCTCAATACCCAACCAAAGGTCTTCAGCTCTTTAAACCCTCAGTCCTGGGCGTTTGCTCAAAGCCCAGCTCTCCTAAGTTAGCAGGCCGTTCTGCATGAACTAGGTAGGAGTGTTTATGAAAAGGAAGGACACAGGGCGAAATATTTTAGGTAAGTAATTAGAAAAAGATTAGAGATAGCTGAGGTAAAATTTTATTTCTAATTTTAAAAATAGTGATGCCTAAAATAAAAATAGCAGCATGAGGGGTTGGAGGAATGTCTCTGCGGTTTAAGAGCACTGCCTGCTCTTCCAGAGGACCCAGGTTCAAGACCCAGTACCCACGTGGCAGCTCACAACTGTCAGTAATTCCAGGGGATCCAGCATTCTCACACAGACATGCATGCAGGTAAAACACCAATGCACAGAAAGTAAAAATAAACAAATTAGCAGGTGGTGGTGGCACACGCCTTTAATCCTGACACTCGGGGTTGGGTGGGACAGAGGTAGGCAGATCTCTGTGGGTTAGAGGCCAGCCTGGTCTATGAAGCAAGTTCCAGGATAGCCAGAATTGTTATGCGGAAAAACCCTGTCTTGAAACAAACAAACAAAACAAAACAAAACAAAAAGAAAGAAAAATAAGCAAATTATTTTAAAAAGAATAGCTAGGTGAAGTGGTTATGAGGTGACAGTCAAAGACTTGGAGTTCAGTTCTAATAGGTGTTCTGTTTCACCTGTCCATGGCTCTGGTACTCCCTCCATTCCGTTCCATGGTTCTCCCCATGCACATTGAGTATGCTTCATAATCATGTAATTTGCTCAGCCAATGAGACATTAATACTGTGCAGGTGGAGGCTTGGCCTCTTGGAGTCAGGTTACCAGCCAGAAGGCAGCTCAGCTAGACTGTTGTTGGCTGTGGGCAGAGGCAGAGTAGGAGGGGCCACCCTGCATGTTGACAACTATGCTTAGTCGACTCAAGAATTGAAGAGGAGTAAGGAATCCTCTTTGCTTTGGGCTAATATGCTTTGGGCATTTGGCTGGCAGTGACAGATACTAGAAACAAATACTGTGGTTCTCGGTGGCAGGCTCCTTCGAAGATCTGGGCTTTACATTAAACTGCATCGTCAGCGTATGCTGTAGGTTGACATGACTTGAGTGTGTTCCCCGAAGGTGAAGGTTTATGTCTTGGAAGCTTGGTCCCTAAACTGGTGTTGCTGTGGTGGACACCTTAAGCAATAGGGCCGAGAAGAAGGAGATTAGTTAATGGGGCTCTCCCTTAATTAACAGGTGAGTGAATGTTGGAGCTGGAGAGAGATGGCTTAGTTGTCAAGAAGAGGAAGGACAAAGACCCCTTCCATCTAACACATGAATAGAGAAGCAGAAGATTTAAATGTAAGAGTGCCATGAATAGAAATAGTTTAAAAAATACTCTTAGCTGAGTTCAGTGTCTTTTTTTTCTGGGTCTTTCTAAATTTTTCTCCTTGAGGGAAGCAATTAGCTATGTCTCGTGGAAAGAGTCGCAATGTGACAAGGCTGAAGCCATGGTCATTAGAAGGCTCCTCGTTATCACTCATCTTTTGAACTGCACAGACTGGAAAGCCATTGTCACTTGCAAATTGGTCAAACCACCAATTGTCCCAGCATCCCTGATGCCTGTTCTTTGGGGTCAGGAAGAGAACAAAGCTGCAGAGTTGCAGGGTCCCTCTCTTGAATGCACAGAAACAAGTCATCTGAAGATTTGGAGCTAAAGTTCTGCTGCGAAGTCTGAGCTCCAAGAGCTTTTAGTCACTGTCTCCATATGAGAGCCTAGAATTTCAAGTTACATTATTCCTGTCTGTTTAATGCATAAATCACTCACCGTGCTGTAACCAAAGCAGAAAAGGCAACTCCCTTCTTTTTTCTGTCTTTCACATATGTGTGTGTATGTATGGTGTGAACACTTGGAAAATATATGTGCAATTAGATGTATGCGTGTGCACATGTGCGTGAGTCAGGATTCTCTAAAGGATAAGAGGTGGAGGGAGAAGAAGGAGGAGGAAAAGGAGAAAAAGGAGGAAGAGGAGGAGGAGAAGGAAGAAGATTGATTAGCTTGACTTACTGGCTGTGGTTTGGGTAGCAGTGGCCATCTCATGACAAAGATGCCAAAAATTTAATTGTTCAGTTCAGGAGAAAGGATGTCTCTGCAGTCCTAATCTGAGACTGGAGTCCTGGAGGATTTCTGGGGAGTTGCTGATTGCCAGTCTGTGTTGGAATCCTGAAGAAGTAGGTTTTAATGCAGATAAAGGACTGCCTTAGGAACAGTATAGGTTGTCTGGTTAGTAAAAGTGAGGGCCCCTTAAGATTAACCTGGGGAAGTGCCTGGATATATTGAGATGACTTGGAGCTATGGAGAGAACAGAAATTCCAACCTCCATTCATCTGGGAAGAGAGAGGAAGAAGGAAAGAGGGGGAAAGACAAAACACTGGAGAGGAAAAGAGACATTCTGCAGGTCTCTTGTTCTTACAGACGCAGGCAGAAAAGATGTACCCCAGGGGTTCTGAAACGGGGATGCTAGCAGTCCCCTGAAACACACAAGTAAGTCAGAATCGATGGATGAGTCATCTGATGCATCTTGTAATGAAACAGACCTATGGACTCTGAAAGCATTCAACTTTATCATCTATTTCTAGATTTTTCAGCTTATAATGCATTCCATTAGCCCAAGGTCTTGAGAGTCTTGTTAAACATCATGGCCTTGCCTGCTTTTACTTAGAGTTAGCGGGGTTGTCTGACTACACTTGATGTGAGTGATCTGAAGGGAAGCAGTAGTGGACCGACAGCCACGATGGCTCGTGGGTCACATGGCAGATAGATCACATATTTTTATTACATATCCTTCCTCCAAAATCTCACAAAAGAACAACACTGGATGCATATACGACTCATCAGAAAAGCAGATGTGGCTGGCACCCCTCTAGTATCTTTAGGACTTTCCAAGCCACTGCACAACCTTAGCAGGTGTATCAGAAAAAAAGAAATTGAGGAAATATCTCAAGATGTAAGCCAAATTAACCAAAAAATAGCCAATAGAAGAAGCAGGAATAGTTCAGTCCTGGGGTGGGGAGCAAGACCTAATTTAAACAAAACAAAGAGATGGAAGGAGAGGAAATAAAGAACAAACACACCAAAAAAAAAATTTCCAAGTTAAAGTCACAACTACTCAAAACAAAGAAAGCATAAGTACAAAGGTTAAAATGAGACCTGTATCAGAGTAAATGTAGTTGGGTACCACCATTTCTTCTCAGGACCAAGATGCTTATTTCTTTTTTATCAGAGCCAGGTTAATAACTGATGACCCAAAAGCAACTCTCCACCCAGGTTCAGGCTCTTTTGTAGAAATCTGTGTACTTCTGTATGTGTTGCTTTTATTGGTTAATGAATAAAGCTGTTTTGGTCAGTGGCTTACCAGACTAGAGCTAGGCAGGAAAACTAAACTGAGTGCTGGGAGAAAGAAGACAGAGTCAGAGAGAAACCATGAAGCTGCCATAGGAGAAAAACATGAGCCACCAACTGGAACCTTGCGAGTAGGCCACAGCCATGTGGCAATATACAGATTAATAGAAATGGGTTAAGATGTAAGGTTTAGCTAGGAATATGGCTGAGTCATTGGGCAAACAGTATTATAATTAATATCGTTTCTGTGTGATTATTTGGGTCTGGGCAGCTGGGAAATTAAAGCACAGTCTCTGTTTACAACCATGCAATAGGCTGATATTTCTGTTGCGGCCATAAATCAACCTAGTCCTGATTTCTTCTTTTTTTTTTTAAAAACTCATTACAAGTGTTAATGTTAAGAGGTGCACCCTTGAGTGGGTATTGCATGGCCAAGACCATGGCTGGAGGCAGAACAGGAAAAGGCAGTGGAAAGGGTCAAGGGTATGGTGGTGTCTCAGTTACAGAGAGCGAGGCTACAGTTTTCCTGTGGGTGATATCCACAGACATCTGAGGACTCAGACCACAAGCCATGAACAGGTGAGTGCCATGGCTGCTGGGTACAGTGACATAATCTGGAGAGCCTCACAGCTGGGGTGCTTGAAGAGTTGGATTCACTTATCAAAGCTACCATATCTCAGGTTGGTGAGATCCCATACACCCCCAAATCTCTGACTGGAAAGAAGGGAGAGCAAAAAACTGTTTAGGAAATGAATTAGCCAGCCTGCTCTTCTTCATTGTCTGTAACTGGGACAAAGGACACCAGTGGGGATGTCTGGAATCTTTTAAGAACAGTTCAATGGAAAAGCACAGACAATTTCTATAGACAAGATAAAAGAAACATTTGTATGTTTTTAGACTTGTGAAATTTGATAAGTCCCTTTATCTATGGTCATAGTCGTGTGTTGATTGGCTAGGTTTCTTTGTTGTGTTTTATACAAAAATAGAACTGATGAAACTTTTTTTTTAGAATATTTTTTAAGAAGTTGCCCCCTTGAAAGGAAAAGGAGGAAAAAACAGGAAGGTGATGGAAGAAAAGGAAGGAGGGGGAGGAGGAGAACATGAAGTTGGGAAATGGGG
Source organism: Dicrostonyx torquatus (assembly GCA_028555095.1). Classification (NCBI taxonomy): domain Eukaryota; kingdom Metazoa; phylum Chordata; class Mammalia; order Rodentia; family Cricetidae; genus Dicrostonyx; species Dicrostonyx torquatus. The sequence goes on from JAQHUG010000079.1 coordinate 2,722,844, forward strand.
AGGCAGTGAAAGAACTGGGATGGGTACTATCTAAATACATTGTGTTCATGTATGGAATTACCAATAAATACATAAAAACGAGTAAAGAATTGTTCCCACTAAATTTCTGTACAGCTGTCTGCCTCAGAATCCAAGTTAAGACCATACCGAGGTGCAGTGTAGGAAATTCCAAGCATCAAGCAACAAGAAAAGACTTCCTAAAGCTTTTATAAAAGAAAAAACAACAACAAAAAAAAACAGGAAAGGATTTTTTTCAACAGCAACCTTAGAAAAATACATTTTAAATAATGAGGAGAAAACATTTTTCTCCCTAGGTTTAGATGTAGTCCTAGATGATAGAGTTCTCTACAGAAATATGCAGCTTTCATCTGAGGTCTGAGTCTGGACTGTCCCTAAGGCCTGGGTGCTATTTTTGGGACACAGCAGAGGATTTAGAGGTAGTCTCTAATGGGGACTCTTTAGGCCTTTGGGACCATGTGTGTGAATCTTTAGAGGTAGCATCTAATGGGGCATTTTTAGGCCATTGGGATCATGAATATGAATAGCATAACAAAACACCAGACCTTCCATCTCATTTTTACTTGTTTCTTGATCCTGAAATGAGTTGCTTTGCTCCATCACACACTGCCTGGTGTGATGGCTGCCTACCCACAGGCCCAGAAGTAATAACACCAAGTAATCGTGGTCTAAACTCTCCAAAGCAGTGAGCCAAAATACAGCCTTTCTCTTTATAAATTTATTATTTCAGGGTTTTACTAAAATGATGGGAAGCTGACTGACATACTACTGCAGCAAATAGAAATATGGACCAAAAGCATTTTCTCATAGGCTAGTACCCAATGAGTTTGTGCCTTGTTTCATGAGGAGGAGTGGGCTGTGGGGGCTGTGTTCTCTGGCTCCTGGCTCTCATCTCCTGGCAGCGGGCCTGCTTTTGGTCCTTGCTAACTTATACCCGAAATAATTATACACAGACTGTATTCATTTAAACTCTGCCTGGCCCATTAGTTTTATCCTCTTCTTGGCTAACTCTCACATATTATTTTAACCCATATCTAGTAGTCTGTGTATCACCATGGGGTGGTGACTTGCCGGGAAAGATCATAACCTATGTCCATCTCAGGCTGGAGAAGCATGGCATCTGCCCTAGTGCCTTCTCTCTCCCAGCCTTCTGTTCTGTCTACTCCACCCACCTAAGGGCTGCCCTATCAAAAGACCAAGGCAGATTTTTTATTCAACCAATGAAAGCAACAGAAATACAGAAGGACCCTCCTACATCAGTGTTTCCCCTAGTCTTATCTTTAGAAGTAACTGGAAGAAAGTGAAGCAAGGAATAATGGTAGTGGCCAAAGATCACTACCAAATAAGAGTGATTAGGCTATAAGAGAAGACTGAGTGGGCAGGAACATGGGATTTTGGAAGATAGAGTATTATCTCAAAAACTGGCAAAGCAACAGCCTAAGAATGCATCTCAGACAGCTAAGGGAATAGTTTGTCTCGAATGGCATCAGAAGAATGAATGGCCTAAACCTTGAGGGCTGCAGGAACAAAGAAAATCATCATGACTTATAATATACTAGTAATACATAGTGTCCATTAACTTCAGCAGGGCTGTGTAATTGTAAACAAAAGGAGGCATGATTCTGTTGATCAGAGTCATGTTTTCATTTCTATACCAATGACTCAGGGGAATGAAGTCTATGCTGAAATGGTGAGAAAAAAGAAATGGCGGGAACCGTGGTAAGATGAAGCCTTGTGCAGTAGTCAGTGAAGTCAGGGACACCTCTGAAACAACTGAGTCAAAAGTCATCAATCTGTGTAAAATATGATACCTAGAGGAGGTAAATGGAGAATTAAAGTCAGGCTACTTCTTAGGGATAGATGAACCCTTCATTAACTGCCTGATTAAACTTGTAAAGTCATTTTCCTGCATCTCCTTAACAAGTCATTAAAATTTTTATCTAATAAAAAATTAGAAGTGATAAACATCTGATTTGTAGTGAGGGTGGCAAGTGCAAGGGGGAGGATGCTGGGCAGGTTGATTAGTCAGGAGAGTAAGCAGCATTGCTCCACAGAACACATAACTTGCCTTAGGACAAAGGGGTCCCAGAAATCAGTGGATTTCCTAAAACCATCATGATCCTTTCTGCTGTGGAACAATGGTCTGTACCCTATCACTTGTATTTTAAATAAACACTGATTGGCCAGTAGCCAGGCAGGAAGTATAGATGGAGTGACCAGGCAGGAAGTAGAGGCAGGGCAATGAGAATTCTGGGAAGAGGGAAGTTTTAGTCTACAGTTGTCACTCAGACAGAGAGGAAGCCAGAGAGCAAGCAAGATGTGACTGCCTCTCCGAAAAAGGTACCAAGCCACATGGCTAACACAGACAAGAATTATGGGCTAATATAAGTTATAAGAGTTAATAAGAAGCCTGAGATAATAGGCCAATCAGTTTATAATTAATGTAGGCCTCTGTGTGTTTATTTGGGACTAAATGGATGTGGGACCGGGTGAGACAGAAACCCTGGTCAACAACTTTCTCTTTAGATTTGTTTTGTTGAGACACAGGCTCATACAGCCTAGGCTGGCGTGATACTCACTTTGAGACAAGATCTTAAATTTCTGATCCTCTTGCTTTTGTCCCCCAAGCGTTAGGATTTCAGGTATGCTCCACTATGGCTGATTTTGTTCCTTGTTTGCTTGCTTGTTGTTTATGCAGTGCTGAGAATAGAACACAAGGCCGTGTGGGTGCCAGGCAAGCACTCTAGCAGCTGAGCTGCATTCCTGGCCTCATTACAACCCTTTTACTCTTAGTTCCTGCAGACAGGTTTGAAGAGTGATAGCAAATCATCTCCTCTGCCCTAATGGCCTGTGCTGTGGAAGAAACTGCTAACTCAGCACAGCCATGCTTCCTACATCACGTCCATCAAGGACACAAACACATGGTATGACAGCATATTAAAATTCTACAAGGAAGTCTCTGAGGCTCAGATAACTAGACAATGACTTCTTCCAGTTCCAAAAGACCTGATGAGTTTGGCCTTCTTTTATGCTTAGCTTGAAGGCCCATGTTCCCCGCATTTTTGAGTCCTTTGAGAAGCAAATGCTAAGATATGAGTAATGAGCCTTATGTTTATTAGGGGAAATGGAGAGGTTTAGCGAACCATCAGACCTCATTACAAGCTCATCACCCACAAGCAGGGAGAAGGTCTGAGTGCAGTCCTAATATAAGATGGAAAAGCTACTTTGGAGCCCTGTGCTCCCCAGGAGCGAGCCTGCCTCAGTGGTAACCATGCTCACTGGGAAGTGAGCTTTGGCCCGAGCACAGTGGCACATTGCCAAATCCTGTAACTGGGGAACTTTGTGAGTTGTACTTCCTGCAGTTGGAGGTCTGTAGCTCTGTTTTCCAGCCACATTCCATCTAGGGAAATGGAAAGAGTTGAAGAAGGTTCAGACATGCCTATGGTGGGGCAGATATAACCATAGTGTTACAGAAGACCCAGAGAGTATCTAGGTCCTGATCTCAGGCAGTATCAGACAGGCTGGTGTAATTGGTCATCTGTTTCTAACAGGTTCATGTGGCCTAACGGTATATATGGGAGGGAGGGGATGGTGGAGATGTTCTTAATCTGAGCTGAGCAGTGAGATTAATGGGAGGAATCAGAATCAAGGCTTCAGGGCACAAAACTCAGTAGAGGTGGGGATGCTTCTTCTAATCCCAACTCTAGGGAGGTGGAGATAGGAGGATTCTTGAGGCTGAATAGCTAGCCATTCTAGTATACATGGTGAACTTCAGATTAGTGAGAAACTCTATTGCAAAACACAAGGTGGAAGCCAGAGAGGCTGCTCAATGGTTAAGAGTACTGGCTGCTTTTCAGAGAACTCCTGGTGCATTTCCTAGTACTTACATGGTGGCTCAAACCCTTCTTCAACTCCAGTCCCAAAGGATCTGATGCCCTCTTCTGGCTTTTGTAGGCACTAGGAATGCACATGGTATGCAGACATGCATGCAGGCAAAATACATACATATATA